>JAACNH010002355.1:0-11898 GCA_019447015.1 Hymenochirus boettgeri
TATATCAGTGTATATCAGTGTATATCAGTTATATCAGTGTATATCAGTGTATATCAGTTTATATCAGTGTATATCAGTGTATATCAGTGTATATCAGTAGGTGGGTGTACCTGTATCTGTGTAGGGTTAGAATAGCCTCAGACCCACATGACCCTGAAACTCCGGAAAGGTTTGCTATTAGACCCATTACAGTCAATGGGGGGAAATGTCCAGCAAATGTGTGGATAAAGTGGTAACGCTTCCACGCATTCCTTATCTAGGTAATGGTACACTTCTCCTATGTGTCCCGTATCTCTGTACCACATTTTGTGTCTCTAGCTGGAAATCTGTGGAAGGAGATACAGTCCAATAAAGAAGAATTAAAATGAAGAAGAAAAAGTCTCTTGTTCAAGCCAAATTAAGTAACAGACCTGAGCAGGGGTGTCTCTAGGGTTTTTGCTACCTGAGACAAATTTTTGAATGCTGCCCCCATATACTACTAGGTGCTATATTTGAGCCCTGTATGCCGCCTTCTGGTATTTAGCAGGGGCACCGCCCCTGAGCATTTTGCTCACATTGCCTCATTAGAGAGACACCCCTGGACCTGAGTCCACAGGTGATTATCCTCTTTATACAATTCAAAATACTACAAGTTACAAAGGGGCAAATTTAAAGACCTGGGGTATCGGAAAACCGTAAAAGTATATTCAAAAGTATAGGTGATCGTACAATTACAATTGAGATCTTTTGATTGCGGCCGTGAAAAAGGGCCGTTAAGAGGGCAGCATAGTGAAATAGCAATAGACTGATATTGTGCTGTTGTGGCATAATTATATTTTATGTATTAAATTATAACAAAGTGTCTTTGTCCAACAAGGGATTCTGGGAGATGTAGTTTACCCTTAAAGAGGCAGTTTTCATATCACCTTAATGAATGAGTAATAACCGTTGAAATGCAGATCTTACGTTCTCACTTTAGCGACTTTACCCTGGTTGATGTTACACTACAACTCCCAGCATTCCCTGCCAAAGTCACATAAAAAATATAGAAGCTTCATCATTAAGGGCGCAATTAAAATTGAACTCTGTTAAAAATGTCCTGGTTGATAACCAGACTACATTTCCCAGCATCCCTTACCAGGCATTGTTATGACATATTCATTGCTGCCCTGAAAGATGGAGTGATTATATTACTTGGTCCAGCAAGGGATGGTGGGAGCTGCAGTTCAACCATCAACCGGGGGGCTTTTTAGACTGAGACCCCCTATAACAGAAATAGGAACATAATCTGTAGAACTGCAGGATGAATGAATGAAACCACATCCCATAATAACCAGGCTGCACAGAACATTAAAGGGGAATTTAAAGGGGAAGTTTCCATATTAGTAAGCGGTTTTATTTTGGGATCAGTGGAAGATCACGTACCCTGTGTCTAACGTCTCATTAGCAAATCAGTCCTGACAGAGAAAGCGCCATGGGGGTGTAGAGATCAAGGCCAATCGGGGAGTAGGAAGCCTTTCTTAGCCCAATGCCCCCCCCTTGGTTAAAAGGTAATTAACGCATTAAGAGTCTCTGTTTAAAAGAGACAGTTCCAGCAGCATTAGAGAGAGCTGTGCACATAGAGAATGGCTCACACTGTACCACCCATCGCTTCCTGGGTGGGCCTCCTGCTTCTCTACCTTGTAACCGTCCAAGGGGTTTTCAGCAGGGAATCCACAGAATTGTCCTCCAGAGAGGTCCGAAGAGTCAATGAAAAAGATATGGTACGTTTGGTTAGATTTTCATGAGTGGGTTTAGATCCCTGGGTGGGTGTCTCCTAGAGTGGGTTTAGATCCCTGGTGGGGTCTCTCCTAGAGTGGTTTAGATCCCTGGTGGGGTCTCTCCTAGAGTGGGTTTAGATCCCTGGGTGGGTGTCTCCTAGAGTGGGTTTGTCTGAGGCAGAACTTTCACTGTTCTATAAATAATACAACTATAGAGACAGGTCAGATATAGGAACATTCGGGTGGATTTTTGAACTGAACTGACGCAATCTTTTTTTGGGTTAACGTTGCGCTAGCCAATTCAATAATATTTACCGCCAGCTGATAGCCGCACAGCCTATGGTGATTTGTTTCTGGAAGAGATGTAGATTGTAAGCTCTTCAGGCCAGTGACCTCTATTTCCATGTTCCCTAAAGCTTTAGTGACTTTCGTTACACCTGTATAGCTGCGTATTTATTACTCTTTTTCCTTGTATTGTACAGTGCGTCTCTATTATTGTACGGTCAGAGATTAATTAATTCCGAGAACATTTACAGGTATTAATGTTCCCTTAATCGAATTACGAAAGTGATGAAGGAAATAGCAGTAAATGTGAATATTTAATGGTTTTAATATTTATTTTGTTCAACAGTTAGTGGAGCTTCAAGATGTTCTAGAGAAACTTCAGGCTAAAAGGATCTTGTCCTGGGAGGCCAAACTCAACCAACTTCCTAAGGTAAGAAACAACATGAAGGGCCTTAATCGGGTCGAGAGAAAACCTGGCGACCTTGTGGGACTGACCTGGTTATTTTCACCATAAATATAGCCCATTGTTTCTCAACCAAGAGTCCAGGGACCTCCAGGGTTTGAAGAAGGGGATCAACAAAAATGTACAATAATTGTTTAATGTCCAGCAAGACATGAACATTGTTCTTAGGGTTCCACCGAGATAAACCCTGGTCTACACAATCCAAACACAATACATTCCCTGAGACAGTCCCTGTGTGTTTCTAGGTATGTTTGCAAACATCCTAATCCTGTTTATAAATCCCATTTACCAAGAGATGTTACGTAACCAGGTTGTGCGAGGTTTTTACTGTGTCCGTATAGGAACTTTCTCTCCTTGTACAGTATATATATATAGTATATACATAGTCAGGAAGGAATATTTATCCCCTTCATAAATTTGGTGGGTTTTTTTTGCCTTCCTCTGGATCAACAGTTAGGCAGGAAATGAGGATATTGCTAGATGGGTTGGACTGGATGGACGTATGTCTTTATTCAACCTCAAATACTATACTATACTATACTAATACTATGTTACTATGTAACTGTTATACAGACATTATGGGTAGGGTATAAAGGTTGGACTAGATGGACGTGTGTCTTTATACAACCTCCAATACCATGTTACTATGTAACTGTTATACAGACATTATGGGTAGGGTATAAAGAACAGAAACCCTTCAATACAAGCAGACCCCCAATACAAGCGGAACCCTTCATTACAAACGAGAACCCTTCAATACAAGCAGACCCCCCATTACAAGCAGAACCCTTCACTACAAACGAACCCTTCAATCAAGCAGACCCCCAATACAAGCGGACCCTTCATTACAAACAACCCTTCAATACAATCGACCCCAATACAGCGAACCATTCATTACAACGACCCTTCAATACAAGCCGAGACCCCCATTATACAAGCAGAACCCTTCATTACAAACAGAACCCTTCAATACAGCAGACCCCCCCATTACAAGCAGAACCCTTCATTACAACAGCCCCCTTCATACAGCAACACCCCAATACAGCGGAACCGCGTCATTACATACAAACAGACCCTCAATACAAGCGACCCCACAAGCGGAACCCTTCATTACCACATAACCCTTCAATACACTCAGACCCCCCAGTACAATCAGAACCCTTCAATACAAACAGAACCCTTCAATACAAGCAGAACCCCCCCATTACCGAGAACCCTTCAATACAAACAGAAACCCTTCAATACCATCATACCCCCAATACAAGCGGAACCCTTCATTACAAACAGAACCCTTCAATACAAGCAGACCCCCCATTACAAGCAGAACCCTCATTACAATTACAAACATAACCCTTCAATACCAGCAGACCCCCCCTTACAACAAGCATAACCTTCATACAAACAACCCTTCATCCAAGCAGAACCCCCATTACCAAGCAAACCCTTCAATACAACAGAACCCTTCAATACAAGCAGAACCCCCCATTACAAGCAGAACCCTTCAATACAAGCAGAACCCTTCAATACAAACAGAACCCTTCAATACAAGCAGACCCCCCATACAACAGAACCCTTTATTACTAACAGAACCATTCAAATATTTGTTAATGTGATAACAATTGAAATTGGGAGATAAATAAGTCCAACATTTTGTTAATGGCCCTTTCAGCACATAAGAGGTTAATGTTACATGAGCCTCCCTAGTAAGGTGTCAAGGGAAAGCCTCCTCCGTTTATTTTTGGTAGAACCAAGTTTAAATAAACCGTATAGATTTTCCCTTTAAACAGCTAAACCAACACCACAATTTATATTGAATTTTGTAAACAGAGAAGTGAGGTCCAGGCTGTTCAAATTGAGAAAGGAACATGAACCAATTGATTATATTATTAAAAAGACAAATTGACATATACATCGCTATGCTTCCCCCCAGGTTATTTCAGTAATCTGAGATCTAACTAACATGGGTTTATATAAATGGAGAAACGTTTAATCAATCAGGGAGTATTAATCTTTGTACCACATAAGAGAATTGATTTTTGATCAGATTACCAAGGAACGCTTAAGTGGCATTCAGTAATGCTCGATGGGTCGATGATTTCATTGCTGCCTCTGCCCTATCAGATTTGCCAACTTGTCCTATCAGGATTCCAATCATTAAACAATCCAAAATGTATGATGTTGTCTGAAGAAAGGTACCATTAGAGTACCGAAACTAACGCACCGTGTGTGAATAATACAACTGAATATGCTAAAGACTGGTGTGGCGCTATTATAGCTTTCTTATTTGGTTCATATCCAAAATGTACACGGTCTACAGGTCAAGGATGTGAGAATAATTCACTTTTGGAATGTTCAATCAAAGTGATCAATCTGCCCCCAAAAAATCAAACCGTGTATGGTCAGCATGGGTATGTACACTGGCAAATTTGTTTTTTTAAAAATTCTCCCATTAGTGTAACTATAATTCATTCCCAACTATCACTGTAACATTTTTTTTTGGTGTTGCTGACTGCCCCCTATTTCTTTAGATATCACCATCTGAAACGCTTACATTTTTAGCATTTAGGCAAGCAGTTTTTGCTGTAGACTGGGATTGTTTTGACAGTTGGGTGTGCTTGTATACTGCTTGGCAGTATTGACAGGTTGGTATGGGGGAAAAAGTCAGGCCAGTGGTCAACCCGAGCAAAAAAGTATTGTATTAAAGGCAGGCACAAACACACACAACCTCAAGGTAAGTGCTACTTACACATATTTATTTATAATAAGATGACGCCAACATCATTTTATATTATACCTACACTTTACACATTCCCCCAAGCTTATGAGACAAGAAGAAACAGAACTTACCTTTCTATGTAATAACTAACATTTTACCTGCTGATGCTATATCTACAGGAGGTAAATATACCGGAAGGTAACGAACTGGTGTATGACCAGCATTAAACTGAAAGTGACTGGAGGGCATTCTGTATTAAAATATTTTATTGATTTGCCACAGGCTGTATTTTGGAGTTAATTTTTTTTTTAATTACACTAAAACAAACAAGTGATTGTACAATTTCTGGGAAGGAAATAGTCCTTTAGGATAAAGACCTACTTTGAATCTCAGTGAAGAGTTGAGGTTAACTTGTCTAAGGTTTTTGAATACCCCTGGTGGATGTGTTTAAAAATTCCTATAAATATCTGTGCAATGGAGGAATAAGGAAACAGGGGTGGAAGACTAAGACCCTTCAGTTCCAGTTGTTTTTATTCCTGTAATTACAAACAGAAGGCAGCAAAACCTCATCTATAGAGATGTCCGAACTGCACAAAATCCGGTCCGCCATCGAGGATCCGCGAATTTTCGAAAAAATTAGAAAATTCGAAAATCCGCGAGCGGACCCATTAAAATGACAAACATCCTCGAAACTACGAGATTTCTCGTATTTTCGAAAATTTTCAAAAATCCGAGAAATCTCGTATTTTCGAAAATACGAATAATCCTCGTAATTTCGAAAAACTTTCGAAAATACGGATTTTTAAAATATGAGAAATCACGTATTTCGAAAATTTTTGAAAATACGAGAAATCTGCGGTTCGGAAGGCGGAAAATCCGGAAAAATCCGCTGTTTGCGAACGGGATAAATCCATGGCGGATCCGGGTTTGGATACACGAACTGGCCATCCCTACGCATCTAAACCAAATACAAAACAAATATCCAAGCATGTTCTTGTCAAACAAATCCTAAGCATACTCACATTATCAAAATGTTATCCATTTTGAAAATATTACCAAGTATCAAAATATTACCAAGTATCAAATGTTACCAAGTATCAAAATATTACCAAGTATCAAATTGTTCCAAAGTATCAAAATGTAACCAAGTATTTAAATGTTCCTGAATATCAAAATGTTATCAAGTATCAAAATGTTACCAAGTATTAAAATGTTTCCCGAATATCAAAATGTTTACCAAGTAATCAAAATTTCCAAAGTATCACAATGTTCCAAAGTATTAATGTTACTTTAAGACGTTTTAACAATTGGTAACATATTAATACTTTGAAACACTTTGATACTTTGGTAACATTTTGATATTCGGTAACATTTTAAATACTCGGTAACTTTGGAATACTTGGTAACATTTGATACTCGGTAACATTTGGAACTTGGTAACTTTTGATATTCGGTAAGATTTTAATACTCGGTTAACATTTGGATACTTGGTAAACATTTGATACTCTGTAACCATTGGATACTTGTAACTTTTGAACATATCTGTAATGTTTTTTTTGATAGTAAAAGTTAACATTTATACATATAGCATTGATACACTTTTGAAATATTACTTTTAAGACGTTTGGATATTAAAATGTTGCCCGAGTTCTAAAACATTCCAAAGTATCAAAATGTTTACCAGCTGTAAATGTTACATGTATCCAAAATGGTGTAGTTTCTTGTGCTTTCGGCTTGTGGGGAGGTCATACGCAAGCTGTTTAGGGATTATCGTAAGGAGCGGAAAAGCGGAATAGGGAGAGCAGCGCGGGGCAAAACTCAGAGAAAAATGAAAAAAAACGGGAGGCAACGAGGCAAACAGGGCAGAGCAGGGGAAGAGCAGGCTAGGAGCCATCACAGGCGCGGGCGGTAACAGAATCAGGGAACGCAAACAACGCGCGGACACAGAAAGGGCGAGAGGAAAAGTTTGAGGAGGGTAAGAGGGGAGGAGCACGAAGCGGCCAAGAGAGGGGGAAGCATCTTATTCAACCTGACACACAGGGCTCGGACGGGAGGGAGCGGGGAAGATGAAGCGAAGGGGCATAGCGGGCAGGGGAAGGAGAGGCGAGATGGGCGGAGGGCAAGGCAGAAAGGGGCAGTAAGGCAGCAAAGCATAGAGGCGGCAGCAGTGCAGAGAGGGCCTCGTGCCGTATTAAGAGGGGCAGAGGCGCGAAGGGCATAAGAAGCAGGCAGCAGGAGAGTGAGCAGAAGCAGCGGGGTGCAAGCTGCAGGCAGGGGGTTCAGGAGAGGGCGAGAGGCACGAAAAATGGTGGGAAGGCGAGAGCGAAAGGCAGAGGGGGTTAGGGTGAGGCCATAGGGTGGGAGGGGGGGGGGAGGCTGCCGCTGAGGAGTTATATGAGTAAGGGGGGGGGAGGAGTAGGGGGGGGGAGGTAGAGGGGGGCAGGGGGGGCAGGGACATGTGTGGGCTGGGGGCAGAGGGGAGAGTCCTTTGGTGGAGTGACTGAGGTTGTGAGGGGGGGAATCGGGGGAGGGGGGGGTGAGCGGGAACGGAGTTAGAGGGGTATCAGATGGGGACAGAGGAATGGGTAGGGGGGGAATTGCGAGGGGTGAGATATGTCAGTTGGGCTTGGGAGCCGGAGGTATGTTTTAAGTTGGTATGTACTTTATTAAAGGGCAGTTTGTCGTTAGGTGGGATCTAGTGGCAGATGTGTGTCAAGGAGTGTGATCGTTTGGGATGGATATGTCGGTGTCTAGTTTATGGTGAGGGGGGGTTTTGGGTAGGGTTTGGTGGGTTATAATGTATTGTGGCGTGTTTGAGGGGGTGAGGGGGAGGGTTTTTAGTATATTTTATTTTTTATTTCATTTTTTTTTTCTATTTATGATTTTTTTATTTATTTGTTATTTTTTTTTTTATTTTTTTTAGTGATTTTTTGATTTTACTTGTTTTTTTTTTTGCCATTTTATTTTTTTTTTTTTTTATTATTTTTTGGGGATTTTTTTTATGTCCGCTAAAGGGGAGATATGTCGTCTCTATAAGGGGCAGATATGTCGATAAGCGTTAAGGGGCAGATATGTCAAAGCAGTACGACTAAGAGGGGCAAGATATGTCATTTTAAGGGGCAGATATGTCTCTAAAGGGGCAGATATGTCATCTAAAGGGGCAGAAATATGTCTTATTAAGGGGCATATATGCATCTAAAGGTGCAGATATGTCTGGTCAAAAGGGGCAGAATGTCATTTTAAAGGGGCGATAATGTCATCTAAAGGGCAATATGATCGTCTCAACGGGGCAGATATGTCATCCTAAAGGGCAGATATGTCGTCTCAAAGGGGATGTCGTCCTAAGGGGCAGTAGGTCATTTAAAGGGGCAGAGTATGGTCTGCTTCGTAAAGGGGAAGATAACTGTCATCTTAAGGCTCATACACATGTGCGATTGTGAATCGCGCGACCCACAATGTGTATGCACGGCTTTTTGTCTGCAGACGTTGCAGTGTCATGGGCACTATGTCGGGACCAAATGCCCATTAAGGTGCTAGGCCACACTAGCGCTTTTTCCGCGTTTTGCGCACGCGTTCGCGCTTGCGTTTGCGCCCGCGATTTCGCTAAAATGGAAATCGCGGGAACGCAAAAAACCCCGCGATTTCCGACTGCGCAATGCGAGCGCGTCCGTTGGCGTTATGGTAACGCATGCGTTCACCATTTGGTTGGTGCGTTAACGCTAGCGTGTGCATAACGTGAAAAGGCGAAAACGCGGCGCAAAACGCGACGCGAGCTAAACGTCGCAGGATCGCCCACTGACAATCGCTGCGATAACGCTCGCGATTTTCGTTGCGTCGATTCCTCTGTGCGTTGCAGTGTGGCCCTCACCCTCAGGCAGGGATTAATTATATACACTGGAGGTAGGGGAACTCGGGCTGGGGTGTCTGCTGCTATTTGTATACACTTGATGGTTGCTGCAAGTTTACAGGACTCAGTTAGTGCTTTGGTAGGCAAATCAGTTTTTAAGTTAGTGTTTATCTAGGCCATTGTTTTTATATTTTTGTGATTCCCTCATGTCCGTGGGGTCCTCTGGATTGGAAAAAGGCTGATTTATTCCAATATTCAAAAAGGAGTCGCGTCACGCCAGTAATTACAGGCCTGTAGTTAACCTCCGTTGGGGTAAGGTCCTGGGAAAGTTTAATAAGGAACAAAAAAATGTTTCAGAGTATGTTCAAGGACTACTATTAAAGTTAGTACCAGCCATGATTTAGGAGATAATAGATACTTGTCAAACTAACTTGCTGTTGTTTTATGAGGAAAAGTAAGTGAGGAAATTTAGACTCTGGTGATAGCAAGTAGATGTAGTTTACTTGTAATGATTTTGCAAAGGCTTTTTGATACAGCCCCCTAGGCGGACTAATGAATAAGCCTAAGGTCCTGGTGGCCTGGGGGAGTCACATTTGTACATGTTAGAAAATTGGTTAATGCATAGGATGCAGAGATAGTTTGTTTAATGGGGCTTCATCATTATTATGGACTAAGTGTAAGTGGGGGCCGAGGGTTCTGTGTTGGGGCCTCTTCTATTTAATATCTATTTATCTAATTACGATTTGGAAGAGGGTATTGCCAGCAAGGTTTCTGTGTTTGCTGACGACACAAAACTTTGTCGACCATTAAAAACTTTAGAGGATTGCAAATCGTTGCAAGGGGCTCAAGATCAGTCCAATAGGTTGCTAAGTGGGCAGATGATTCAATGTTTGAGAAATGTTAAAGTGATGCATTTTGGACTTTAAAATCCTGTGCTCCACGTAACATAAATGGCTCTTGTGTTAAGTGAATCCCTGTTGGAAACGGATCCTTGGAGTTTTGGTGGATACAAACTTAAAGGTAGCAGCAGTGCCAGGCTGCAACACCGACCTAGCTGGATATTGTCTTGTATAAAGAGGTTAATCGATTCAAGGGAGGAATGATATATTCTCCCTCTTTACAAGGCACTGGTAAGGCCTCATTTGGATATCAGTGCATTTTTTGGAATCCTGTACAACAAGGGACATCTTTGAAATGGAAAGGGTTCAGAGAAGGCAACTAAATTAATAAGGGATGGGGGGAGCTGGAGAAAAGGCGCTTGCGTGGGCATAGATACGGTGTATTAAAGACAATAACGCCATGACATAAAACTATCTGGGCCATTGTGCACAATAGAACATGTCAGAGGTACACGTGGACAGTCCCCTAAGATTGAAGAAAAAAGGTTTAGGCCTTCAAGTTGGGGAACGGGTTTTGCACTGTGGAGACATGGTTGTAAAGCTATGGAACTGTCTTCCAGTGGCGTTGTTATGGCAGGGTTCATGGTCAGTTTAATAAAAGCTGGATGTAGTTTCTGCAAACAAGGAAGTTACAGTTACGTATGAACATAAAGTAGAGTTGATCCAGGAAAATTTCCGATTGCCACTGGTACAGGAAGGAAATTTTTTTCCCCTTTAAAAATCAGGGGGGTTTTTTTTTTCGCCTTCCTCTGGATAACAGCTAGGCAGGAAATAGGATATTTACTAGATGGGGTGGACTGGAGGACGTAGGACTTTATTCACTCAAAATACTATTACTCTACTATATGTACTAACTGGTACTAGTACTACTATACTGTCTTACTGTACCGTACTGTACACTATACTACTATACAATACTGTACTATAGACTATACTATTACCTGTACTGTACTATACTTGTACTATACAACTGTACTATACTATATGTACTGTACTTACAATAGTACTATCTGTGCTATACTGGTACTAGTACTTACTATACTGTAACAATAAGCTGTACTTATACTTTACAATACTGTACTATACTTTACTATACTATACTGGCTGTAGCTTATTACTTATAACGGATAATCTGCTATACTTTACTATACGTATCCTGTACTGTACCTGTACTATACTATACAATACTGTACTATACTTTACTATACTATAACTGTAAACTGTCTGTACTATACTATACATATGTTACTATACTATACTACATTCTATAATATTACTATATGGTACTATAACTGTACTATACTGGGTGTGATGATTAATAGACTTCCTGTATACTGTAGGGGGGTTTCTCTATATGTATTATAAAGTGCTCGCCCGATAACTTACTCCTCTATGATGTAGCGCACAAAATTCATTTCACTTGAAAAATTTTGGCACACAAAAAATTTAGTGGCACCAGAGTTGAAAAAATTTGAGTGGAACTTGCACACATGGCACCAATGTCAAGCGAAACGGCTGTGGCCACACACATCATTCATCAAAGGTCGGCCCCGCAATCACACGTGTTTTGTGCACCTTGAAGAGTTGGGCAGCTCAATGCGCTTCCAGCCAGTAACTGTGGCAATGAGGTGGTCACCCTAATGAAGACACGCAGTCCAGGGCTAGGCTGCTAGCACAATGATTTCTCACTTGTTATTGTTAGTGTTTTGAATTGGCAGTGCGTGTGATATCAATGTGGGTGGTAACCCTATATATAGACCGCATTCAGGGCTAGCCATGCCTAAGCACAATGATTTCTCACCTGTGATTTGTTAGTGTGTGTGAATTGCAGTACGGCTGATAATCAAATGTGGGTGGTAACCCTATTGAAAGACCGCAGTCAGGGGCTAGGGGCCATGCTACACATGATTTCTTCACCTGTGATTTGTTATTTGTGGAATTGCGTACGG
>JAACNH010002355.1:12002-41263 GCA_019447015.1 Hymenochirus boettgeri
TTAGTGTTTTTTTTTTATTATTTAATTTTTCTTCGTTTTTTTTATTTTTAATTTTTTTTTTATGATTCCGTTGTATATCAGATATCAGTGTATATCGGGATATCAGTTATATCAGGTATATGCAGTTTTATATCAGTTAAATCAGTGGATATCAGTGTATATCAGTTTTATCGGTATATCAGTGCATATCAGTGTATATCCTTGTATATCAGTTATATCAGTTATATCAAGTGTATATCAGTGCTATCATGTATATCAGTTATATCAGTGTATATCAGGTATATCAGTGTATATAAGTTAATATCAGTGTATATCAGTTTGTTATCAGTTACTCAGTTGTTGTATGATCAGTGCGATCAAGTGTATATCCAGTTTATAGCAGTGTATATCAGTTATCAGTGTATATCAGTGTATATCGTTATAGCAGTTTATCATGTATATCAGTGATATCAGTGTTATATTCAGTTATATCAGGGTATATCAGTTTATATCAGTTGTATATCAGGGTATATCAGTTTATATCAGTGTATATCAGTTATATCCGTCTACATCAGGATTTATCAGTGTATATCAGTGTATATCATGTGTTATATCAGTTTTTTATCAGTGTATATCAGGGTATATTCAGTGTATATAAGTAATCCAGTGGGTATATCAGTATATCAGTTGTATAGCAGTCGTATATCAGGGTATATCAGCTGATATAGTGTTATAAGTGTATTCAGTTATATCAGTGTATATCAGTGTACATTTCCAGTTATATCGTTGAATGTTATATCAGCAGTGTATATCAGTATAAATCAGTTGATATCAGTTATTTCAGATTGTATATCAGTGTATATCAGTGTATATCAGTTTTATCAGTTTGTATATCAGTTTGTATTTTGCTCATGTATATCAGTTATATCAGTGTATATCAGTATATCAGTGTTATATCAGTACTATGAAGTGTATATCAGGTGGGGGAGAGCAGTTTTATATCAGTTATATCAGTGTTGTATAATCAGTGTATATCAGTATATCAGTGTATATCAGTGTATATCAGTTAATAAGTTTATATCAGGTATATCAGTTGTATGAGCGTATATCAGTTGTATATGGTTAATCAGTGTATTATCAGTGTTATATAAGTGTTGATATCAGTTATATCAGTGGGGTATATCTTTTCAAAAGTTTATATCAGTGTATATCAGTGTATATCAGTGGTTAACAGTTATCGTGTATACAGTGTATATCTTTATATCAGTGTATAGCCGTTATATTCCGTTGTATATCAGTGTAATCAGTATAAAGTGGTATATCAGGTTATATCAGTGTTTGTTATATGAGTTATAATCTAGTGTAAATCAGTTGTATTGCAGTGTATATGAGTTTTATATCAGTTGTATATCAGTGTAGAGCAGTTATCTCAGTTTGTATATCAGTTTAGATCAGTTGTATATCAGTGTATATCAGTGTATATAAGTGAATAGCGGTTTTAATCAGTGTTATATCAATGTGATATCGTGTAGTCAGGTATAAATCAGTATATCGTTGTATACAGTTTAGATCAGTGTATATCAGTTATATCAGTTTATATTCAGGTTTTTGATATCAGTGTATATCAGTGTAAAATCAGGTTTTCAGTTGTGATATCAGGTTATCAGTTGTTATATCAGTGTAATATAGTGTATAATCCGTTTATTAATCAGTGTATATCAGTGTATATCAGTTTATATCAGTTGTATATCAGTTATTTATATTCAGTTTATATCAGTGTAGATCATTCTTATAGCAGTTTGTATTATCGTGTATTTCAGTTTATTATAAGGTGATACAGTTTCTTATCGGTTGTATATCAGGTATTTTAATCAGTGTTTTATATCAGTGTATATCAGTGTATATCAGTGTATTCAGTGTATATCAGTTTGATCAGGTAGATCAGTGTTGTATATCAGTATATCGGTTGTTTTTTTTGTTATATCAGTTATATCAGTTATATCAGTTGTATATCGTTATATCAGTTGTATATCATGTTATCAGTGTAGATACAGTGTTATATCAGTTTATATCAGTGTATATCAGGTGTATATAGTTATATCAGTATTATACAGTGTATATCAGGGTGTATATCAGGTATATCAGTTGTATTATCAGTGTATATCATTGTATAGTCAGTGTATAATCAGTGTATATCAGTTATATCCGTGTATCATCAGTTGTATATCAGTTATATCAGTGTATATCAGTTGTATATAGTGATATCAGTGTAATCAGTGTATATCAGTGTAATAGTTAGATAGTGTATATCAGTGTAATCCGTTAGATCAGTGTAATCAGTTATATCAGTTAAAGCAGTGCATATATCAGGTATATCAGTTTATATCAGTGTCAATTCAGTGTAATATCAGTGGATATAAGTTGTATATCAGTTATATCAGTTATTATAGTGTAATCAGTGCTATATCAGTTGTATATCGTTATAGCAGTTGTATATCAGGTATCTCAGTTGTATATCAGTTAGAGTCAGTGTAGGATCAGTTGTATATCAGTACCTCAGGTAGATCATTGTATCTCATGTTGTGATTGTTATCAGTTATATCAGTGTTGTTATATCAGTTAATCAGTGGATATCAGTGTATATCAGTTGTTTATCAGTTTTATCAGTGTATATGACAGTGTAATCAGTTTTATATCAGGTGGATATCAGTTCTATCAGTGGTTATATCAGTTATCATCAGTGTATATCAGTGTATATCAGTTATTTCAGTGTAATCAGTTATATCAGTGTATATCAGTTATATCCGTCTACATCAGTTTATCAGTTTGTATATCAGTGTTGTATATCAGTGTATATCAGTGATAGCAGGTTAATAATCAGTGTATTATCAGGTTATCAGTGTCTATCAAGTGGGTAATCAGGATATTCAGTGTATTATTCAGTGTATATCGTGTATTTAAGGTTGATATCAATTATATCAGTGTTGTATCAGTGTATATAGATATCAGTGTATATCAGTTGAGATCAGTATATCAGTGTATATCAGTGATATCAGTTATATCGTGTAATCAGTGTAATCAGTGTATATTCAGTTTTTTTTACAGGGTATTCAGTGTAATTATATCAGTGTTATATCAGGTAGTTAATCAGTTTGTATATCAGTTATATCAGTGTATATCAGTGTATATCAGTTATATCAGTTATATCAGTTATATCAGTTATATCAGTTATATCAGTTATATCAGTTATATCAGTGAGATCAGTTTGTTATCAGGTATTCAGTGTGATCAGTATTATCAGTTATATCAGTGTATCTCAGGTATATAGGTTAGTATCAGTGTCTATCAGTGGATATAAGTGATATCAGTATATCAGTGTATATCAGTTATATCATGTTGTTATATAAGTGTATATAAGTGTATATCAGTTTATTCAGTTGTATATCAGTGTATATACAGTAATCAGTGTTATCTCAGTTATATCAGTTGTATATCAGGTGTATCTCAGTTAATTAGTGTAATATCGTTATATCAGTGTTTATATGACGTCAATATCAGTGTAAATCAGTTGTATTTCAGTGTATATGAGTTATATCAGTGTATATTCAGTGTTTATCAGTTAATCAGGTGTAGATCAGTTTATATTCAGTTGTATATCAGTGATATCAGTGGTATATCAGTGTATATCGGTTATTATCAGTGTATATCATAGGTAGATCAGTGTATATCAGTGGTATACAGTTATATTCAGTGTATTCAGTTTATATCAGTGTATATCCAGTGATTCAGTTTATATAGTTATATCAGTTTGTATATCAGTGGTATATCAGTGTTTTTTCACGTGTATTCAGTTTTAGTCAGTTGTATATCAGTTTATATCAGTTTGTATACAGTTTATATCAGTGTATATCAGTTTATATCAGTTTAGTAGCAGTGTAGATCAGTTTAATATCAGTTTACGATCAGTGGATTATCATTTTATATCAGTGTTATATCAGTGTATTTCAGGTTATATCAGTTGTATTGTATATCAGTTTATATCAGGGTAATCAGTGTATATCAGTTTATCTCAGTGTCTATCAGTGCTGTTATCAGTGTAGTTCAGTGTATATCAGTTATATCAGTGTATATCAGTGTTATTTTCAGTGTATATCAGTTGATATCATGTATATCAGTGTAGTCATCAGTTATATCAGTGTTATATCAGTGTATATCAGGTTTTATATCAGTGTATATCAGGTATATCAGTGATATATCAGTAGGTGGGTGTACCTGTATTGTGTAGGGTTAGAATAGGCTCAGACCCACTGACCCTGATGAACCTCCGGAAGGGTTTGCTATTAGACCCATTACAGTCAATGGGGGGAAATGTCCATGCAAATGTTTGGATAAAGTGGTATACGCTCCACGCATTCCTATCTAGGTAAGGGTACCTTTCCTTTATGTGTCCCGTATCTCTGTTACCACCATTTGTTGTCTCTAGCTGGAAATCGTGGAAGGAGATAATCCATAAAAAGAAGAATCATAATGAAAGAAGATAAAAAAGTCTCTTGTTCAAGCCAATTACAAGTAACAGACCCCTGAAGCAGGGGGGTCTATAGGGTTTGCTACCTGGACAAATTTTTGATATGCTGCCCCCAAGATACACTAGGTGCTATTTTTGAGCCATGTATGCCGCCTTTGGTATTTAGAGGGGCACCGCCCCCCTGAGCATTTGCTCACATTGCCTCATTAGAGAGACACCCCGGGACCTGAGTACCAAGGTTGATTATATCTTTTATTACAATTCAAAATACTACAAGTTACAAAGGGGGCAACGTTAAAGACCTGGGGTACGGAAAAAACCGTTATTATTAAAAGTATATTCAAAAGTATAGGGATCGTACAATTTACAATTGAGATCTTTTGATTTTGCTGCCGTGTGTTGAAGTGAAAAATGAAAAAGGCCGTTAAGGGGCAGCCATAGTGAAAGAGCAATAGGACTGATATTGTGCTGTTGTGGCATAATATTATTTTATGTATTAAATTAAACAAACGTGTCTTTTTGTTCAACAAGGGATTCTGGGGAGATTTGTAGTTTACCTAAAGAGGCAGTTGTTCATACACCTTAATGAAGAAGTAAAACCGTTGTGAAATGCAGACTTACGGTCTCACTTTTAGCGAACCTTTACCCTGGTTGATGTTACCACTACAAACTTCCCAGCAGTCATGCAAAAGTCACATAAAAAAATATAGACTTTCATCATTAACGGGCGCAATTTTAAATTGAACTCTGTTAAAAATGTCCCTGGTTGATAACCAGAATACATTTCCCAGCATCCCTTACAGGCAATTGTTTTATGGACCATATTCAATTGCTTGCCCCGAAAGAGGTAGTGATTATTTACTTGGTCCAGCCAAGGGATGGTGGGCGCTGCAGTTTCAACCATCAACCGGGGGGCTTTTTTAGGAATGAGACCCCCTATAACAGAAATAGGAACATAATGTGGAAACTGCAGGATGAATTGAGGAATGAGAATAAAACAACATCCCAAAAACCAGTGCACAGAACATTAAAGGGAATTAAAGGGGAAGTTTCCATAGTAGAAGCGGGTTATGTTGGGATCGTGGAAGGAGCACGTACCCTGTGTCTAACGTTTTATTAGCAAATCAGTCCTGACAGAGAAAAAGCGCTCATGGGGTGGTAGAGCTCAGGCCAATAGGGGAGTAGGAAGCCTTTCTTAGCAATGCCCCCCCCTTGGTAATAACAAGGTAATTAACGCATTAAGGAGGTCTCTGTTTAAAAGAGGACAGTTCCTAGCAGCATGTAGAGAGAGCTGTGCACATAGAGAAGGGCTCACACTGTACCACCCATCGCTTCCTGGGTGGGGCCTTTTTTCCCCCCGGCTTCTTACCTTGTAACCGGTTCCAAGGGGTTTTCAGGCAGGGAATCCACAGAATTGTCCTCCAGAGAGGTCGACGAGTCAATTGAAAAAGATATGGTACGTTTGGCTAGATTTTCAGAGTGGGTTTAAAGCCCTGGGTGGGTTGTCTCTAGAGTGGGTTTAGATCCTGGTGGGGTATCTCCTAGAGTGGGTGTTTAGATCCCTGGTTGGGGTTATACTAGAGTGGGGTTTTTATTCACTGGTGGGGTATCTCCTAGAGTGGTTTTAGCTCCCTGGTGGGTCTCTCCTAGAGTGGGTTTAGATTCACTGGTGGGGGTCTCTCATAGAGTGGGTTAGATCCCTGGTGGGGTCTCTCCTTAGAGTGGGTTTAGATCCCTGTGGGGTCCTCTCCTAGAGGGGTTTAGATCCTGGTGGGGTCTCTCCTAGAGTGGATTTTGATCCCTCGGATGGGCGTTCTTTTTTATTTTTCTCTCCTAGAGTGGGTTTTATCCCTGGTTGGCGGGTCTATACTAGAGTGGGTTTAAGATCCCTGGTGGGGTCTCTCCTAGAGTGGGTTTTAGATCCGGGTGGGGTCTCTCCTAGAGTTGGGTCTAGATCCCGTGGGTGGGTGTCTCCTAGAGTGGGTGGTTTAGACCCTGGTGGGGTCTCTCCTAGGAGTGGGTTTAGATCCAGTGGGTTGGGTTGTATCCTAGAGTGGGTTTGTCTGAGCAGATCTTTTCACTGTGCTATAATAATAATTACAAACTAGAGAGCAGGCAGTATTAGGACAAATCGGGTGGAAGATTTTGTGAACTGAACTGACGCATCTTTTTTGGGTTAACGTGCGCTAGCCAATCAATTAATTATTTACCGTCCAGCTGATAGACGCAAGCACTATGGTGATTGGTTTCTGGAAGAGATGTAGATTGTAAGCTATTCAGGCCAGTGACTCTAGTTTCCATGTGCCTAAAGCTTTAGAGGACTTCGTTACACCTGTATAGCTGCGTATTTATACTCTTTTTCATGGTTATTGTTACAGTGCGTCTCTATTATTGTCCGGTAGAGATTAATTAATCCGAGAACATTTACAGGATAATGTCCCTTAATCGAATTACGAAAGTGATGAAGGAATGATAATAGCAGTAAATGTGAATTATGTAATGGTTTTCATATTTATTTGTTCAACAGTAGTGGAGCCTTACGATGTTCAGAGAAACTTCAGGCTAACAAAGGATTTGTCCTGGGAGGCAAACTCAACCAACGTCCTAAGGTTAAGAAACAACCATGAAGGGCCTTAATCGGTCGAGAGAAAACCTGGCGGACTTGTGGGGACGGACCTGGGTTATTTTCACCATTAAAGAAGCCCATTGTTTCTCAACCAAAGATCCAGGGACCCTCCGGGTTTGAAGAAGGGGATCAACAAAAATGTACATAATGTTTAATGTCCAGCAAAGAATGAACATTGTTATTAGGGTTCCACCGGAGATAAACCCTGGTCACACAATCCAAAACACAAACATTCCCTGAGGGACAGTCCCTGTGTGTTTCTAGATGTTTGCAAAACATCCTATCCTGTTTAATAAATCCCATTTACCAAGACGATGTTACGTAACAGGTGTGTGCGAGGTTTTACTGTGTTCCGTATAGGACACTTTCTCTCTTGTACAGTTATAATATTATATAGTATATGACATAGTCAGGAAGGAGAATTTTTTCCCCTTATTAAATAAGTGGTGGGTTTTTTTTTTGCCTTCCTCGGACAACAGTAGGCAGGAAATGGAGGATATTTCTAGATGGGTTGGACTGGATGGAGTATGACTTTATTCAACCTCAAATACTATACTATTACTATCTACTACTAGTTACTATGTAACTGTTTACGACATTATGGGGATAGGTTATAAAAGGTGGATAGATGGACGTTGTCTTTATACAACCTCCCAATACCATGTACTATGTAATCTGTATACAGGGACTTAGGGGTAGGATAAAGGTGGTTGGACTAGATGGACGTATGTCTTTATACAACCTCCAATACTATGTTACTTATGTAACTGTTATATAGACATTATGGGTAGGGTATAAAGGTTGGACTAGATGGACGTATGTCTTTATACAACCTCCAATACTATTTTACTATGTTAACTGTTTATACAGACATTATGGGTAGGGTATAAAGGTTGGACTAATGGACTTATGTCTTTATTTAACCTCAAATACTATACTATACTGTTGATACTATACTAATACTGTACTATACTATACTGTACTGTACTGTACTAATACTATACTGTACTATACTATACTGTCCTATACTATACTGTACTGTACTATACTATACTATACTATACTATACTGTACTGTACTATACATACTTTACTATACTGTTTATCTGTACGTACTGTACTGTACTATACTATACTATACTATACTATACTGTACATACTGTACTGTACTGTACTGTACTGTTATACTGACTATACTATCTGTACTAACTGTACTGTACTGTACTGTACTATACTGTACTATAATGTCCTATACTATACTGTACTATACTGTCCTATACTATACTGTACTATACTGTACTGTAATGTACTGTACTATACTGTACTATAACTATACTGTACTATCTGTACTGTACTGTACTATACTGTACTATACTGTCCTATACTATACTGTACTATACTTACTTACTGTACTAACTATACTGTACTGTACTGTACTATACTTACTGTACTAATACTATACTGTACTATACTGTACTGTACTGTACTGTACTAATCTATACTGTACTATACTGTACTGTACTATACTGTACATACTATACTGTACATACTATACTGTACATACTATACTGTACTGTACTATACTATACTGTACATACTATACTGTACATACTATACTGTACATACTATACTGTACATACTATACTGTACTATACTGTACTTACTGTACTGTACTATACTGTACTATACTACTGTACTATACTATCTGTACTGTACTATACTGTACTATACTGTACTATACTGTACTGTACTATACTATACTATACTATACAGTACTGTACTACTATACTATACTATACAGTACTGTACTAACTATACTATACTGTACTGTACTATACTATACTATTCTATACTATACTATACTATACTATTCTATACTATACTGTACTGTACTATACTGTACTATACTATTCTATACTATACTGTACGTACTATACTATACTATACTATGCTATACTAATACTGTACTATACTATTGTACTATACTGTACTATACTGTACTGTACTATACTATACTGCACTGTACTGTACTATACTATACTATACTGTACTAAGCCCCTCCTCCCCTTTTAATTTAGTTGCCCTTCTCTGAACTGCTTCCATTTCCAAGATGTCCCTTTTGTATATGGGATTCCAAAACTGCACCGTATATTCCAAATGAGGCCTTACCAGTGCCTTGTAAAGAGGAGAATAATATCTTTCTCCCTTGATTTTATTCCCCTCTTTATACGACAATATCTTGCTAGCTCTAGCTGTTGCTACCTCTCTTGTTTGCTACAGCTAGTCTGTTATCTACCAGAACCCCCAAATCTTTTTCCATTACAGATGCACTTACACAGAGTTATTTATGGTGTAGGTGGCACAGGGATTTTAAACCCTAAATGCATCACCTACATTTACCAACATTGAATCTCATCTGCCATTCTGCTGCCCATTTTGATAATCTATCTAGTTCTGCTTGCAGCACTTGCACATCATTGGAAGTTTCCAAAGCTCTGCATAGTTTTAGTGTCATCAGCAAACACGAGACCTTATTCTCAATGCCCTTCTAAGTCATTTATAAACAGATTAGAAAGAAGTGCCCCCAGTACAGAACCCTCAGGGCCCCCTTAGAACTTTACCCACTGCTGTGCCTGAATCTAACTTCTTACTCACTTCTTCAAAAACCAATTAAATGTTCTGGCATGATCTATTTTCTTCATAAATCCATGCTGACTACTACTAATAGATGAGCTCTGGAGACAAGTCAAGGATATAATCCCGTAACAAAGTTTCCACACTTCCCTACCACTGATGTTAGGCTTACAGGTCTATAGTTACCAGCTGGGAACAACTCCCTTTATTGAATATTGGTATTACATTGGCTGTTTTCCAATCCAGCGGCACATCCCCAGACAAAATTGAATCTGAAAAGATAGAAACAGTCTAGATAGAACTGAACTAAGCTCTTTTAAAATCTAAGAATGCAATCCATCTGGCCCTGGGGCTTAATTGATATTAACTTTGTCTAATTGTTTCTGTACCATATCCTCTGTTAGCCAATGTGAAAACTCTTCATTTCTTCCCTGCATATTATTACAGTCCCTGCTGCAAGGACAGGATTCTCTATAGTGTATACAAGTGAATATCCCTCATTTATACCCTTCATATTATTACAGTCCCTCTATAAGACTAGGATTCTCTATAGTGTTACAGGGAATATCCTCATTTATACCCTTCATATTATTACAGTCCCCGTTATAAGGACTAGGATTCTCTATAGTGTATACAGAGTGAATATTCCTCATTTATACCCTTCGTATCATTACAGTCCCCGCTATAAGGACTAGGATTCTCTTAGTGTATACAGAGTGAATATTCCTCATTTATACCCTTCATATTACTACAGTCCCCGCTATAAGGACTATGTCTCTATAGTGTATACAGGTGAATATCCCTCATTTATACCCTTCATATTATTATAGTCCCCGCTATAAGGACTAGGATCTCTATATGTGTATACAGAGTGAATATCCCTCATTAAACCCTTCATATTATTACAGTCCCCGCTATAAGGATTAATTCTCTATAGGGTATACAGAGTGAATATTCCTCATTTATACCCTCATATTATTACAGTCCCCGCTATAAGGACTAGGATTCTCTATAGTGTTTACAGAGTGAATATTCCTCATTTAATACCCTTCGTATCATTACAGTCCCCGCTATAGACTAGGATTCTCTATAGTGTATACAGATTGAATATTCCTCATTTATACCCTTCATATACTACAGTCCCCGCTATAAGGTCAGGATTCTCTATAGTGTATACGAGTGAATATCCCTCATTTATACCCTTCATTTATTACAGTCCCCGCTATAATGACTAGATTCTCTATAGTGTATACAGATGGATATCCCTCATTTATACCCTTCATATTATTACAGTCCCTGCTATAGGACTAGGATTCTCTATAGTGTATACAGAGTGAATATTCCTCATTTATACCCTCCATATTATTACAGTCCCCGTTATAAGGACTAGGATTCTCTATAGCGTATACAGAGTGAATATTTCATCTTATATACCCTTCGTATTATTACAGTCCCCGCTATAAGGACTAGGATTCTCTATAGCGTATCCAGAGTGATATTCCTCATTTATACTCCTTCGTATTATTACAGTCCCCCCCTTTAAGGACTAGGATTCTCTATAGCGTATACAGAGTGAATATTCCTCATTTATACCCTTCGTATTATTACAGTCCCCGCTATAAGGACTAGGATCTCTATAGCGTATACAGAGTGAATATCCCCATTTATACCCTTCATATTATTACAGTCCCCGCTATAAGGACTAGGATTCTCTATAGCGTATACAGAGTGAATATTCCTCATTTATACCCTTCGTATTATACAGTCCCCGCTATAAGGACTAGGATTCTCTATAGCGATACAGAGTGAATCTCCTCATTTATCCCTTCTATTATTACAGTCCCCGCTATAAGGACTAGGATTCTATATAGCGTATACAGAGTGATATCCCTCATTTATACCCTTCGTATTATTACAGTCCCCGCTTAAGGACTAGGATTCATATAGCGTATACAAGTGAATATCCCTCATTTATACCCTTCGTATTATTACAGTCCCCGCTATAAGGACTAGGATTCTCTATAGCGTATACAGAGTGAATATCCCTCATTTATACCCTTCGTATTATTACAGTCCCCGCTATAAGGACTAGGATTCTCTATAGCGTGTACAGAGTGAATATTCCTCATTTATACCCTTCGTATTATTACAGTCCCCCTATAAGGAGGATTCTCTATAGTGTGTACAGAGTGAATATCCCTCATTTATACCCTTCGTATTATTACAGTCCCCGCTATAAGGACTAGGATTCCTATAGCGTATACAGAGTGAATATTCCTCATTTATATACCCTTCGTATTATTACAGTCCCCGCTTTAAGGACTAGGATTCTCTATAGCGTATACAGATGATATTCCTCTTTTATACCCTTCGTATTATTACAGTCCCGCTATAAGGACTAGGATTCTCTAAGCGAATACAGAGTGAATATCCCTCATTTATACCCTTCATATTATTACAGTCCCTGCTATAAGACTAGGATTCTCTATAGCGTATACAGAGTGAATATTCCTCATTTATACCCTTCATATTATTACAGTCCCCGCTATAAGGATTAGTGAATATTCCTCATTTATACCCTTCATATTATTACAGTCCCCGCTATAAGGACTAGGATTCTCTATAGTGTATACAGAGTGAATATTCCTCATTTAGGATTCTCTATAGCGTATACAGAGTGAATATTCCTCATTTATACCCTTCGTATTATTACAGTCCCCGCTATAAGGACTAGGATTCTCTATAGTGTATACAGAGTGAATATTCCTCATTTATACCCTTCGATTATGACAGTCCCCGCTATAAGGACTAGGATACTCTATAGTGTACAGAGTGAATATCCTCATTTATACCCTCCTATTTACAGTCCCCGCTATAAGGACAGGATTCTCTATAGTGTATACAGAGTGAAATCCCTCATTTATACCCTTCGTATTATTACAGTCCCCGCTATAAGGACTAGGATTCTCTATAGCGTATACAGAGTGAATATCCCCATTTATATCCCTTCGTATTATTACAGTCCCCGCTATAAGGACTAGGATTCTCTATAGCGTATACAGAGTGAATATTCCTCATTTATACCCTTCATATTATTCAGTCCCCGCTATAAGGACTAGGATTCTCTATAGCGTATACAGAGTGAATATTCCTCATTTATAACCTTCGTATTTTACAGTCCCCGCTATAGGACTAGGATTCTCTATAGCGTATACAGAGTAATATTCCTCATTTATACCCTTCTATTATTACAGTCCCCGCTATAAGGACTAGGATTCTCTATAGCGATACAGAGTGAATATCCCTCATTTATACCCTTCTATTATTACAGTCCCCGCTATAAGGACTAGGATTCTCTATAGCGTATACAGATGAATATTCCTCATTTATACCCTTCGTATTATTACTGTCCCTGCTATAAGGACTAGGATTCTCTATAGCGTATACAGAGTGAATTCCTCATTTATACCCTTCGTATTTTACGTCCCTGCTATAAGGACTAGGATTCTCCTATAGAGAATACGGAGTGAATATTCCTCATTTATACCCTTCGTATTATTACAGTCCTGCTATAAGGACTAGGATTCTCTATAGTGTATACGAGTGATATTCCTCATTTATACCCCTTCTATTATTACAGTCCCTGCTATAAGGACTAGGATTCTCTATAGTGTATACGGAGTGAATTCCTCATTTATACCCTTCGTATTATTACAGTCCCCGCTAAGGACTAGATTCTCTATAGCGTATCAGAGGTGAATATTCCTCATTTATACCCTTCATATATTACAGTCCCCGCTATAAGGACTAGGATTCTCTATAGCTTAACAGATTGAATATTCTTCATTTATACCCTTCATATTATTACAGTCCCTGCTATAAGGACTAGGATTCTCATAGTGTATACAAGTGAATATTCCTCATTTATACCCTTCGTATTCTACAGTCCCTGCTATAAGGACTAGGATTCTCTATAGTGTATACAGAGTGAATATTCCTCATTTATACCCTTCGTATTTTACAGTCCCCGCTATAAACTAGGATTCTCTATAGCGTATACAGGTAAATATCCCTCATTTATACCTTCGTTTATTACAGTCCCCGCTATAAGGACTAGGATTCTCATAGCGTATACAAGGTGAATTTTCCTCATTTATACCCTTCATATTATTCAGTCCCCGCTAATAGGACTAGGATTCTCTATAGAGAATACAGAGTGAATATTCCTCATTTATCCCCTTCATATTATTACAGTCCCTGCTATAAGGACTAGGATTCTCTATAGCGTATACAGAGTGAATTCCCTCATTTTACCCTTCATATTATTACAGTCCCCGCTATAAGGACTAGGATTCTCTATAGCGTATACGAGTGAATATTCCTCATTTATACCCTTCGTATTATTACAGTCCCCTATAAGGACTAGGATTCTCTATAGCGTATACAGAGTGAATATCCCTCATTTTATACCCTTCATATTATTACAGTCCCCGCTATAAGGACTAGATTCTCTATAGTGTATACAGAGTGAATATCCCTATTTATATCCCTTCATATTATTACAGTCCCCGCTATAAGGACTAGGATTCTCTATAGTGTATACAAGATGAATATTCCTCATTTTACCCTTCGTATTATTACAGTCCCCGCTATAAGGACTAGGATTCTCAACAGTTAAACCGATGTAAAAAACTGTTTAGCAATTAGCCTTTTCGGCATCCTCTATAACCATCTCAGCCCCATTATTTAATGGTCCCACATTCTCAGTCCTCATCTTTTTACTATTGGTATATTTAAAAAACATTTTGGGGTTGGACTTGCTTTGTTCAGCAATCCGTATTTCATTTCTTCTATTTTAGCTTTTAATTGCTTTCTTGCACTCTATATTACAGCTTGCTCATACTCCTTGTAGCCTGTTCTGTTCCCTCTCATTCATCAAAATTTTAAAAAGCCTTTTTTTCTATTTTCCCTTTCCCTTTTTACCTGAGATTATCCTGGTATATAGGAAGCCTTGGACATTGTAACCTTCTCTCATTGTAGTTTTTATAACTTGTTTTCTAGTGCGTCATTGGAGAATTCTGCGCGGTGAAGAGAGGGTCGCGGATCGGAAAGCTCTGTGACTGTCCCAGGAGGAGCAGCTGTAACTATTACTTCCTAAAATGTCTGTGAAGAATATTTCCCAAGGACCCTCATAACTCGCCCCTACTGTGTTCACCTTAATGGGGATGGGGGGGGGGATAATTCAGCCATTAACTCTCCATGAACAGATTAGAACTTGTGTTAAGTGAAATTGGACATAGAGTTTGATTGTCCAAATACTCTTGGCCAATTACACCACAATGGAGATTGGTGCTGGAGACCAGATTGAATGCTAGTGACGGCAAGTTGGATGATCCCAATATTAGGATATGGAACCATTCCCAAACTGGAGGGATATAAATCCTGTTCAAAACAGAGCATCACCCACTTCCCAGTGTTTTGTCCGATACCAAAAAGAGATTACGGAGATTTGTGCCATGTCTGTGATAAGATGTTCAGGTTCACTAATAAAACATTTTGTAGAATTCGGTTTGTTCCCTTTAGCTTTTGGACATTTTTTATGACAATGATGAACAATGTGCAATAAATAAATAATTTTAACCAATAGGTTGGATGTATCTGTTGTATTCAATTAGATCAACTGGACTTGAAATGTAGTTCTTGAAGACGTTTCGCTAGTCATCCGACTGGCTTTCTCAATTCAGAATGACTTATACAAGAATCTGTGGCAATTATGTACCCTGGAAAATCCCAATTAGCATATCAGCAGGTGTTAAGGGTTTGATTGGATAGTGGCTAAGAGGTGTTATAGGAACGCCCAGAGTAAGGTGTTTAAAAACAGCATTGTACATGGCAGACAGTTGGTGTCGAACCCCCCACCTCTATTTAGGCTGGTTTCTTTATTTCACATAAATGGCATCTTTAAACACCTCCTTGAACCAGTCACGTTCCTTCGACAGTATTTAACATTACAATCTTCAAAGGTATGTCCTTTATCCTTAAGATGCAGATACACGGCTGAGTCCTGACCCAGGATTGGCTCTTCTGTGCTGGGCCATACTTGATGCAGTTGCTGTTTGGTCTCCCCCACATACAAATCAGAGCATTCTTCACTGCACTGCACTGTGAAGGAACGTGACTGGTTCAAGAGAGGTGTTAAGGAGGCCATTTATGTGAAAATAAAGAAACCAAGCCTAAATAGAGGTGGGGGGGTTCGACACCAACTGTCTGCCATGTACAATGCTGTTTTAACACTTACTCTGGGCGTTCCTATAACACCTCTTAGCCACTATCTATCACACTTAACACCTGGCTGTGATTGCTAATTGGGATTTTCCAGGGTACAAATTGCCACAGATTCTTGTACAAGTCATTCTGAATTGAGAAAGCAGTCGGATGACTAGCGAAACGTCTTCAAGAACTCCATTTCAAGTCCAGTTGATCTAATTGAATACAACAGATAACCATGCCCTGGATGAATGAGAACCTTCACAAGCAATAGGGTGGATGGATTTTACCAACTATAAATGGGAAGGGGTGTAGGAGAATTGGTAACATCAGATACAGTGAAACCGATAAACTGGGAGATTCCATAAAAGCTCTTATCGTTAAACATGGTGCTAATTTTGCCCCAACCAATCAGATGTTAGCACACTTCTGATTGGTTGGGGCAAAATTAGCACCATTTAACCGATAAGAACTTTTATTGAATAACCCTGTCAATATCATATAGTGAAGTTCAGATGGGATTCTTGGTGTTATATAAACATTCAGCCTTTTGATAATTCAGTATCTCTAAGTCGAGCCAGTAAATGAACAGTTTTGGAGCACACGAGAAGAGCCAAGAGCGGAGCAGGGAATGGAGAACTGTTAGAACGAATCAGGAGAGGATATCCATGAATTGGAAAAAGGTACAAAGCCAAGCGATTAAACTGATAGAAGGTAATGAAGAAATTGTGTAAAACCTTGAATTTACAAGGAAGGACTTGATAGGTTATTTTTATTTTTGACCCAAAATAACTACGATCCCATGCTCGGTAACGGAGGATGTTCCAGGGACAGAAGGGATTTTATCAGCTCAAGGCAGTGAACAGAGACCAGAGAGCTGCATAAGGTAGCATTGTACTAGCGGGGTAACTAGAGGGACAAGGGGACAGCTTTAGTGATATAACCTATATAACACTCTACGTTCAGACTTACACACGTAGTTTGTTGCTATGGGTAAATGGTTGAGAGAAGTAGTTTCGCTACACTGATAGAAATATAATAAATTGTGTAATATTTCTTAGAATTTCTACAAAATGTTTACAAAACCCCACAATGTACACCTTAAACTCCAACGCTCATCGTATTAAACGTCTCCTGCGTAACATGTCTATCCGATAATCTCGTCTCTATAGAGAGCTAAACAAGGTTGTGAGCTGAACAAACAGGTCAATAAAAGTTCACACAAGTCCCCCGATACAGAGGAGGTGTTCCCATCCTGGTGTATGCTAATACATAGTATATGGTAGCATTGCGGTCTCTTTATTTGAGAATTAACCCTGTCGCATTTAACAGGAATAATTACAATGAATCTGTTGGGGGATAAAAGTACATTTAAGTAGGTAAAGGGTTGGACTTGGATACATCTTTATTCAACCGACAGCTACATTGGAATTATTATTAAATGACCCATAACTTGCTGAAGGTAATTCCAAGGCTCTGGAAAAACACATTGAGATTTAGGGAAGTCAGAAAAGGACAATTGGACAAAAATGACTAAGAATAGGGATTAGCCCTACACAGGGTTATAACAAATCTGACAGACTGCTTAGGAAATGAGAATAAACAAAAGGAAATAGCATGGAACTTTGTCACTTATATTCTAATGCCTTACATAAGGAATATCAAAGATTTAGCAAATATTCTATTTAAAAGGCAGAACTTGGTTTGCCACCTTAATATTATAATAATCTTACGGTACACGTAATATTATCAGGGTTATTCAATAAAAGTTCTTATTATTAAAACTGTGGTGCTAATTTTGCCCCAACCAATCAGATTAACTTTCAAATGTTAAATAAGATCTGATTGGTTGGGGCAAATTAGCACCAATTTTAACAATAAGAACTTATTGAATCCCCTGTGTATATTTAAACATGTGTACTGCCCCCTAATGCCCAACAGAAAGAAATTTGCATGTCAAGCAATGACAATTAACCTGCCAGATCAAGGATATACACCTTGCAATCACAAACGCAGGATCAGTGGAAGGAGAGAGGCACTGATCTACTGATCTGGGGGCGTTACGGGACCCATTGTTTATTTAATGGCTGATTCTTTATCTGACCACAAGGAATTTGATATTTTGCTACGATTTTACCTTTTAAATAAAGGAAAAACAGAAAAGTTTGAAATACAAACAACCAGTGTTCGCTATTTCTTTATACCAGCCACTTGGTACAGTTTATGTAGCCGCGCTGGTAAATCATTATTATAGGTTATATAAATATGGTATAGCGCTCGGGACAATAAGAGGACCATTTACTGACACTTACCAAGAATTACACAGTATATCCTGCGCTAACAAAATAGATAAATAAGCATTAATATAATTGATTATTTATTGGCATATAATATAGATACAACCACAATCTACCCCACACAATGTACCTATATAGCTAAATCTTAAATAATAATAAGTAATAAAATAATAAAATAAATAAGAATACAATTATATTTAATGCTTATTTTATTCTATTTTGTATTTTTTTAGCACGGGGTATATTGTGTGTATACAATTTGTCACTTGCCTGACCTGATGTTGAACACTTCTAACTCCTCCTCCTCCACTAACTCATCGGATCTCCAGACATGCTCAGTAGGATTCACCAAGGGAGGTGGCAAACTAATAAACACCGTAAACTACATTCTCTTATAAAAGATTTTATTTAAATATTTTATTAAAAGCCTTGCATCCAATCCCTCCACTCCTACATCGCTATCTCCATTAATCCTGGATTTATTGGTAAGGTCAACAGAAGAAACATTTCATTCCCGTTCCTTGGTCTGGTATATCAGTAGATCCTGCACCATTTTGCTTTCCATAGCGCCGTTTACCAAACCCTACTGCCAACGCCATCTCATGTTTACAACACATAAGATTAAGTCATATATAAGTCCACGTACCAGCACATTTCTAAAGGGGATAAAACAGGAATGTAGCTAGAGAAGGTTTTTCATCAAACGTAATAAATATGAGAATGTCCCAGAGTTTCCATCACGGGCAGTTAAGTGGCACCGTACTTATATATTATATATTAACACCAGAAATACTCAGTCCTTGACCAGCATTACAGAGAGTTAAGTTCAGCACCGCACTACGAGTTCCTTCTAGTGTTACTGGTGTAGGTCTCTCCAAACGATGGTTCCTTGTTCACATCCAATCAAACTGCACGTTCTTTATTATCATTACGGGAACAGCGCCTTATAGGGTTAATAGATTCTATCTGCTTCCGCACTTTCTCTAGCGCGCTCGTAAGTCCAAGGTTCTCTGTCTGTGAATGACCGTAGTGAGAATATGACGGCAGCTCCCATCATGCACCCTACAAATTCCCAGAAGACCTGTTTCTTCCATCTCGACAGAGCGACACTGCAAGAGGAAGGAGACATTTATTACAGGGGGTCAAAGGAAAACTGAAGCAGTTTTGGGTTCTTATTACATGGGAATCAACTCAATGTATTAGGAGACTTTCAGCCTGTGGATAAATATTATGGAATTAGAGACTTTCATTCATTGTTTTTCAAAAATCCATTATCCGTAACATGGGTATTAAATCCCTATATTTACTCTACCACCTCAGAGAATTATAGCACAATGGATAGAATAGGAACCAATTACAGTTTTCAGCAGGCACAGCATTAAAGCATTGTGTGTACAGTGTACAATGTCCGGGACTTTGTTCCACTATAATAAAGATTGTAAACTTCATTCTCCCTTTTCACTGATTTCACAGACTCCCAGATCAATCCGTGATAATCTGCAGTGGGGTTTCATTCATTCTTTGTTATCAGACCATTATGGTAGGATATAAAGGTTGGACTAGATGGACGTATGTCTTTATACAACCTCCATCCTATGTTACTATGTAACTGTTATACAGACATTAGGGGTAGGGTATAAAGGTTGGACCAGATGGACGTATGTCTTATATACACCTCCAATACTATGTTACTATGTAACTGTTATACAGACATTATGGGTGGGTATAAAGGTTGGGCTAGATGGACATATGTCTTATACAACCTCCAATACTATGTTACTGTGTAACTGTTATACAGACATTATGGGTGGGTATAAGGTTGGACTAATGGACGTATGTCTTTATACACCTCCATACTATGTTACTATGTAACTGTTATCAGACATTATGGGTAGGATATAAAGGTTGGACTAGACGGACGTATGTCTTTATACAACCTCCAATACTATGTTACTATGTAACTGTTATAACAGACATTATGGTAGGTATAAAGGTTGGACTAGACGGACGTATGTCTTTATACAACCTCCAATACTATGTTACTATTAACTGTTAACAGACATTATGGTAGGGTATAAAGGTTGGATTAGATGGACGTATGTCTTTATACAACCTCCAAAATGGCTTATGTCTTTATACACCTCAATACTATGTTACTATGTACTGTTATACAGACATTATGGGTAGGGTATAAAGGTTGGACTAATGGACGTATGTCTTTATACAACCCTCCAATAATATGTTACTATGTAACTGTTATACAGACTTATGGGTAGGGTATAAAGGTTGGACTAGATGGACGTATGTTCTTTATCAAACTCCAATAATATGTTACTATGTACTGTTATACAGACATTATGGGTAGGGTATAAAAGGTTGGACTAGATGGACGTATGTCTTTACAACACTCCAATCTATGTTACTATGTAACTGTTAACAGACATAATGGGTAGTGTATAAAGGTGGATTAGATGGACGTATGTCTTTATACAGCCTCCAATACTATTGTTCTATGTAACTGTTATACAGACATTATGGGTAGGGTGTAAAGGTCGGACTGACGGACGTATGTCTTTATACAACCTCCAATACTATGTTACTATGTAACTGTTATACAGACATTATGGTAGGGTGTAAAGGTTGGACCAACGGACGTATGTCTTTATACAACCTCCAATACTATGTCACTATGTAACTGTTATACAGACATTATGGGTAGGTATAAAAGTTGGACTAGATGGACCTATGTCTTTATCAACCTCCAATACTATGTCACTATGTACTGTTATACCAGACATATGGGTAGGGTAAAAGGTTGGACTAGATGGACGTATGTCTTTATACACACCCCATACTATGTTACTATGTAACTGTTATACAGACATTATGGGTAGGGTATAAAGGTGGGACTAGATGACGTATGTCTTTATACAACCCCTCCTATACTATGTACTATGTAACTGTTATAACAGACATATGGGTAGGTATAAAGTTGGACTAGATGGACTTGTGTCTTTATACCACCTCCAATACTATGTTCTATGTACACTGTTATAAGACATTATGGGTAAGGTATAAAGGTTGGACTAGATGGGCGTATGTCTTTATACAACCTCCAACCCTATGTTACTATGTAACTGTTATACAGACATTATGGTAGGGTATAAAGGTTGGACTAGATGGACGTATGTCTTTATACCACCTCCATACTATGTTACTATGTAACTGTTATACAGACTTATGGTAGGGTATAAGGTTGGACTAGATGGACGTATTCTTTATACAACCTCCAATACTATTTACTATGTAACTGTTATACAGACATTATGGGTAGGGTATAAAGGTTGGACTAGATGGACGTGTGTCTTTATACAACCTCCAATACTATGTTACTATGTAACTGTTATACAGACTTATGGGCAGGGGTATAAAGGTTGGACTAATGGACGTTGTCTTTATACAACCTCCAATACTATGTTACTTGTAACTGTTATACACCATTATGGGTGGGTATAAGGTTGGACTAGATGGACGTATGTCTTTATACAACCTCCAATACTATGTTACTATGTACTGTTATACAGACATTATGGGGCAGGGTATAAAGGTTGGACTAGATGATGACGTATGTCTTATACAACCTCCAATACTATGTTCTATGTAACTGTTATACAGACATTATGGGTAGGGTATAAAGGTTGGACTAGATGGACGTATGTCTTATACAACCTCCATATACTATGTTACTATGTAACTGTTATACAGACATTATGGGTAGGGTATAAAGGTTGGACTAGATGGACGTGGTCTTTATACAACCTCCAATACTATGTTACTATGTACGGTTATAAACACCTTATGGGTGGGGTATAAAGGTTGGACTAGATGGACGTGTGTCTTTATACAACCTCCATACTATGTTACTATGTAACTGTTATACAGACATTATGGCAGGGTATAAAGGTTGGACTAGATGGACGTGTGTCTTATAACAACCTCCAATACTATGTACTATGTAACTGTTATACAGACATTATGGGTAGGGTAAAAGGTTTGCCTAGATGGACATATGTCTTTATACAACCTCCATTACTATGTTACTATGTAACTGTTATACACACATTATGTAGGGTATAAGGTTGGACTAGATGGACATATGTCTTTATACAACCTCCATTACTATGTTACTATGTAACTGTTAGACAGACATTATGGGTAGGGTATAAGGTTGGACTAGACGGACGTATGTCTTTATACAACCTCCAATACTATGTTACTATGTAACTGTTATAACAGACATTATGGGTAGGGTATAAAGGTTGGACTAGACGGACGTATGTCTTTATACAACCCTCCAATACTATGTTACTATGTACTGTTTATCAGCAACATTATGGGTAGGGTATAAAGGTCGGACTAGATGGACGTATGTCTTTATACAACCTCCATACTTGTTACTATGTACTGTTAACAACATTATGGGTAGGGTATAAAGGTCGGACTAGATGGACGTATGTCTTTATACAACCTCCAATCTCTGTTACTATGAACTGTTATACAGACATTATGGGTAGGGTATAAAGGTTGGACTAGATGGACGTATGTCTTTATACAACCTCCATAACTATGTTACTATGTAACTGTTATACACAGACATTATGGGTAGGGTATAAAGGTTGGACGATGGACGTTGTCTTTATACAACCTCCATACTATGGTTACTAGTAACTGTTATACAGACATTATGGGTAGGGTATAAAGGTTGGACTAGATGGACATATGTCTTTATACAACCTCCAATACTATGTTACTATGTAACTGTTATACAGACATTATGGGTAGGGTTAAAGTTGGACTAGATGGACGTACGTCTTTATACACCCTCCAATCTATGTTACTATTGTAACTGTTATATAGACATTATGGGTAGGGTAAAGGTTGGACTAGATGGACGTATGTCTTTATACAACCTCCATTACTATGTTACTATGTAACTGTTATACAGACATTATGGGCAGGGTTATAAAGGTCGGACTAGATGGACGTATGTCTTTATACAACCTCCAATACTATGTTACTATGTAACTGTTATACAGACATTATGGGTAGGGTATAAAGGTTGGACTAGTGGACGTTGTCTTTATACAACCTCCAATACTATGTCACTATGTAACTGTTAATACAGACATTATGGGTAGGGTATAAAGGTTGGACTAGATGGACGTATGTCTTTATACAACCTCCAATACTATGTTACTATGTAACTGTTAGACAGACATTATGGGTAGGGTATAAAGTCGGACTAGATGGACCTATGTCTTTATACAACCTCCAATACTATGTTACTATGTACTAACTGTTATACAGACATTATGGTAGGGTATAAGGTTGTACTAGATGGACGTAGTATTATACAACATCCAATACTATGTTACTATGTAACGTTTTACAGACTTATGGGTAGGGTATAAAGGTTGGACTAGATGGATGTATGTCTTTATACAACTCCAATACTATGTTACAATGTAACTGTTATACAGACATTATGGGTAGGGGGTATATAAGGTCAGGACTAGATGGACGTATATCTTTATACAACTCCAAACTATGTTACTATGTAACGGTATAACAGACTTAGGGTAGGGTATAACAGTTGGACTGATGGAGACGTATGTCTTTATACAACCTCAATACTACTATGTTACTCATGTAACTGTTATAACAGACATATGGGCAGGGTATAAAGAGGTTAATCGGACTAGATGACGTATGTCTTTATATCAACCTCCTTACTATGTTACATGTAACTGTTATACAGACATTAGGTAGGGTATAAATTTGAACTAGATGGACATGTGTCTTTATACAACCTCCATTACTATGTTACTATGTAACTGTTAACAGACATAGGGTAGGAATAAAGGTTGGACTAGATGGACGTATGTCTTTATACAACCTCCATTACTATGTTACTTGTACTGTTATACAGACATTTGGGTAGGGTATAAAGGTTGAACTAGATGGACATGTGTCTTTATACAACCTCCATTACTATGTTACTAGTCTGTTATAATAACAACATTATTGGTTGTATAGGTTGGACTAGATGGACGTATGTCTTTATACAACCTCAATACTATGTTTACTATGTAACTGTTATACAGACATTTGGGTAGGGTATAAAGGTTGGACTAGATGGACGTATGTCTTATACACCTCCAATACTATGTTACTATGTAACTGTATACAGACATTATGGGTAGGGAATAAAGGTTGGACGAGATGGACTTATGTCTTTATACAACCTCCAATACTATGTTACTATGTAACTGTTTATACAGAATTATGGTAGGTTAATAAGGTTGGACTAGATGGACTATGTCTTTTATACAACTCCCATTACTATGCTATGTAATCATAGAACTCTACAGCCATTATTCTCAAGCACAGATTTCATGGCTATTTAGAGACAAGGTTCCTACCACTGGCACAATACACGTAGCACTGACCTCTTGTAATCTGCTTTCGATATAGCGCAGTTCACTTGCTCAATGAAGCCGGTGTCTTTACACTCTAGATTCGTTTCTGTGTGAATAGAATTAATAAAACAATTAGGTCTCCACTAGCTCTGTCTGGCCCATGATGATATCTTGAAGTTTAGACACTCACAGATTCGAATTCATTACACGCCGTAACATTCCTTCGCTATTACGAATTCTCTGCCATCCAGCACTGCGTGGAAGGATCTCTGTAATGAAAACCAAGCGCATTAAGTCAGGGATCCGTTTCCCAGGGAACCACACACATGTGCCAAGCAGAGCATGTCAGGTCCCACAGCCAGAAATTCATTAATTACCAACCAAGGCGCCGCGCTCAAAGCGGAGAGATTTTGTTTAAATAAATGTAACTACAAGTCAAATGATCCCTTCTATTTAATCTATTTATTAATGATTTGGAAGTGGGTATTGCCAGCAAGGTTTCTGTGTTTGCTGACGACACAAAACTTTGTCGACCATTAAAAACTTTAGAGGATGTGCAATCGTTGCAAGGGGATCAAGATCAGTCACATAGGGCTGCTAAGTGGCAGATGAGATTCAATGTTGAGAAATGTAAAGTGATGCATTTTGGACTTAAAAATCCTTGTGCTACTTATACTATAAATGGCTCTGTGTTAAGTGAATCCCTGTTGGAAACGGATCTTGGAGTTTTGGTGGATAACAAACTTAAAGGTAGCAAGCAGTGCCAGGCGGCAACAGCCAGAGCCAGCATGGTATTGTCTTGTATAAAGAGAGGTATCGATTCAAGGGAGGAAAATTTAATTCTCCCTCTTTACAAAGCATTGGTAAGGCCTCATTTGGAATATGCAGTGCAATTTTGGAATCCTGTGTACAAAAAGGACATCTTTGAAATGGAAAGGGTTCAGAGAAGGGCAACTAAATTAATAAGGGGATTGGGGGAGCTGGAGAAAAGGCGCTTGCGTGGGGATATGATTACGGTGTATAAAGACAATAACGGGCCATACAATAAACTATCTGGGCCATTGTTCACCAATAGAACATGTCAGAGGACACGTGGACATCCCTTAAGACTTGAAGAAAAAAGGTTTAGGCTTCAAGTTGGGAAAGGGTTTTTCACTGTGAGAACGGTAAAGCTATGGAACTGTCTTCCAGTGGACGTTGTTATGGCAGGTTCATTGGTCAGTTTAATAAAAAGCTGGATGAGTTTCTGCAAACAAGGAATGTTACAAGTTACTGGTATTGATACATAAAGTAGAGTTGATCCAGGAAAATTTCCGATTGCCACTTGGAGTCAGGAAGGAATTTTTTTCCCCTTTAAAAATTTGGTGGGGTTTTTTTTGCCTTCCTCTGGATCAACAGTTAGGCAGGAAATGAGGATATTGCTAGATGGGTTGGACTGGATGGACGTATGACTTTATTCAACCTCAAATACTATACTATACTATACTGTACTATACTATACTGTACTGTACTATACTGTACTGTACTGTACTATACTATACTATACTATACTATACTATACTATACTGTACTGTACTGTACTATACTATACTATACTATACTATACTGTACTATACTGTACTGTACTATACTATACTGTACTATACTATACTGTACTGTACTATACTGTACTATACTATACTATACTATACTGTACTAAACTGTACTATACTATACAATACTGTACTATACTATACTACATTACTATAATATACTATACTGTACTATACTATACTATACTGGGTGTGAGGATAATAGACTTCCTGTATACTGTAGGGGTTTCTATTATGTATTATAAAGCTCGCCCATAACTTAGCTCCTCTATTATGTAGCGCACAAAATTTCATTTCACTTGAAAAATTTTGCACACAAGAAATTTTAGTGCGCACACAGAGTATGAAAAATTTGAGGGAACATTGAACAACATGGCACCAAATGTCAAGCGAAACGGCTGTGCACACACATCATTCATCAAAGGTCGGCCCCCGCAATCACACGTGTTTGTGCACCTTAAGAGTTGGCAGCTCAATGCGCTTCCTAGGCCAGTAACTGTGGCAATGGAGGTGGTAACCCTAAATGATAGACACGCAGTCAGGGCTAGGCCATGCTAGCACAATGATTTCTCACTTGTGATTTGTTAGTGTGTGTGAATTGCAGTGCGGGTGATATCAATGTGGGTGGTAACCCTATTGATAGACACGCAGTCAGGGCTAGGCCATGCTAGCACAATGATTTCTCACCTGTGTTTGTTCAGGTGTGTGGAATTGCAGTACGGTGATATCAATGTGGGTGGTAACCCTATATGAAAGACAGCAGTCGAGGGCTAGGCCATGCTAGCACAATGATTTCTCACCTGTGATTTGTTAGTGTGTGAGAATTGCAGTACGGTGATATCAATGTGGGTGGTAACCCTATATGAAAGACACGCAGTCAGGGCTAGGCCATGCTAGCACAATGATTTCTCACCTGTGATTTGTTAGTGTGTGAGAATTGCAGTACGGTGATATCAATGCGGGTGGTAACCCTATATGATAGACACGCAGTCAGGGCTAGGCCATGCTAGCACAATGATTTCTCACTTGTGATTTGTTAGTGTGTGTGAATTGCAGTGCGGTGATATCAATGTGGGTGGTAACCCTATATGATAGACACGCAGTCAGGGCTAGGCCATGCTAGCACAATGATTTCTCACTTGTGATTGTTAGTGTGTGTGAATTGCGGTGCGGTGATATCAATGTGGGTGGTAACCCTATATGATAGACACGCAGTAGGGTCTAGGCCATGCTAGCACAATGATTTCTCACTTGTGATTTGTTAGTGCGTGTGTGAATTGCAGTGCGGTGATATCAATGTGGGTGGTAACCCTATATGATAGACACGCAGTCAGGGCTAGGCCATGCTAGCACAATGATTTCTCACCTGTGATTTGTTAGTGTGTGAGAATTGCAGTACGGTGATCATCTATGTGGGTGGTAACCCTATATGAAAGACACGCAGTCAGGGGACTGGCCATGCTAGACAAATGATTTTCTCACCAGTGACTTGTTAGTGTGTGAGAATTGCAGGTACGGTGATATCAATGTGGGTGGTAACCCTATATGATAGACACGCAGTCAGGGCTAGGCCATGCTAGCACAATGATTTCTCACTTGTGATTTGTTAGTGTGTGTGAATTGCAGTGCGGTGATATCGATGTGGGTGACAATCCGTTTTCAGAGTGCACGCAATCACCATTTTTTTGCAGATCGCATACACATAATGGGTAATGGACCGATAACAGACTATTGCACGATTCGCAGCAAAAAACGAACTATAACGCATGTGAAACAAGTACTTTTCGCATGCGTTGTCGTCACGCAGTGTGGCGTCTCATTGTGGGGGTGGGGCAGTGGTGGACAATTCATCTTCGATATTAGTCGCCTGTCAGGAAAATCTAGGGGCCAATGTAACGTTTTTAAGAAGCCAGTTCTATAGCCGTCAATAGAAAAAAAGATATTAAACAGTTACATTTTAGGTGCATTGGCTACTTGGCTCCAGGGATCTGTCCAGGGGGTGAGATGCCTTTGGAGTTTTTCGTTTGTCCTTTAATTTACAAATTTATTTCTGGGGGCCAAGGTGGTTGTAATTGATAAATTAAAATTAGCCAATGAGTCATTTCCCTCCAATGTGAGAATTTCACTGAGTAAGAACCCGGCCAACGCATTTCAAGTGCCAGGTTGGATTTTTCATTCTATTTTCTAATTATAATTTCCCAGAAATTGATTCTAATTAATTGCACAAGCCTGGCAGACAGATGATGAAGAGGACAGGCCTGAGAAATCTACTTAGGGCCTTGTCTACCCAGACTGCTCATCGTCTCTCGATGTAAAGACCACCTTGAACAATCTGGCAATCACTGCGCTTTGTCTGAACTGAGAGGGACGTCAGGAAACTAACCATGTGTTTCCATGACTCTCATTCCAACTTACAATTCTCTCACAGGAAACCAACATTTCCTGAGCCCTTTACATTTGAATATTAAGATAATGTTCAGCCTCCTATTTTCCAAACAGCCTCAGCTTCTAAAACAAAGAGCCCAGCTCAATCCACAGGTCAATGCCCCAAGTGAGTTCCCAGAAACCCTTCACACAGGTAAGACTGTACTGGGGCACCTGTATAAAGAGAGGGAGTGCAGGTAACAATGGGATAAAGGAGATAGTAACAAGGATGGATTTAAAGAATCCAATGAAAAAATTGTTAAAATGAATAATAAATTAAAGCCAACGTCTCCATCTTTCCAAATGTGCAATAACTGTACTATCCATAGTGTGATTCTCCTAATGCCAATGACCTCTCTATACCGGGGGTGGAAACGTTATATTTGACATGTCTAGGTATATTGGCTACCTGGCACCTGAGATCTGTCCAGCCCGGAGT
>JAACNH010002356.1:0-41252 GCA_019447015.1 Hymenochirus boettgeri
ATAGGCAGATAGCAGAGGTAGACAGATAGCAGAGGTAGACAGATAGCAGAGGTAGACAGATAGCAGAGATGTAGATAGATAGATAGCAGAGATAGATAGATATATGGATAGCAGAGATAGATAGATAAATATCAGAGATAAATAGATATATAGATAGCAGAGATAGATAGATAATAGAGATAGATAGACAATAGCGATAGATAGATAATATATTTATATATATAGATGATAGATAGATAGCAGAGATTAGAGGGTGATAATAGATGAAGAAAGGTAGGTAGGTAGGTAGGTAGGTAGGTAGGTACAGGGGGGTGGTAGGTAGGGAGATAGATAAACAGACAGTGATAGATAGATGAGAGAAAGGTAGGTAGGTAGGTAGGTAGGTAGATAGGCAGATAGCAGAGGTAGACAGATAGCAGAGGTAGACAGATAGCAGAGGTAGACAGATAGCAGAGATAGATAGATAGATAGATAGCAGAGATAGATAGATATATGGATAGCCAGATAGATAGATAAATATCAGAGATAAATAGATATATAGATAGCAGAGATAGATAGATAATAGAGATAGATAGACAATAGCGAAGATAGATAATATATATATATTATATAGATAGATCGTAGATAGCAGAGATAGATGGATGGATAGATAGATAGAGAGATAGATAGCAGAGATAGATAAATATCAGAGATAGATAGATATATGATAGCAGAGATAGCTACATAGCCGAGATAGATAGATAGATTAGAAAATAGATAGATAAGATATAATATAGAGGATAGCAGAGATAGATAAATAGCAGAGAGAGATAGATATAGATAGATAGATAGTAATATAGATGGATAGCCAGAGATAGATGGATAGCAGAGATAGATGGTATAGCAGAGATAGATAAATATCAGAGATAGATAGATATATGGGATAGCAGAGATAGATGGATAGCAGCGATAGATAGATAGGATAGATGATAGAATAGATAGATGGATAGCAGAGATAGATTGGATAGTAGATGGATAGATAGATGGATAGATAGATGGATAGCAGAGATAGAGGATAGCAAGATATGGATAGCAGAGATAGGTAATAGCAGAGATATGATGGATAGATAGGGATAGAAATGATAGCAGAGATAGGTGGATAGCAGAGATAGTGGGATAGCAAGATAGATGGATAGCAGAGATAGGTGGATAGCAATAGGTGGATAGCAGATAGGTGGATAGATAGATAGGCAGAGATAGATAGCGAAGGATGATAGATAGCAGAAGATAGATAGATAGCAGAGATAGTAGAATATAGATAGAATTAGCAGATAGATAGATAGCAGATGATAGATAATAGCAGAGAAGATAGATAGAACTTAGAGATAGATAGATAGAACTGAGATAGATAGATAGCAGGATAGATGATAGCAAGATAGATAGATATTCAGATAGAAATATATAGATAGCAGAGATATATCGATAGATAGGCAGATGATAATAGATAGATAGCAAGAATAGATAGATAGATAGATAGATAGATAGATAGATAGATGATAGATATATAGTATAGCAGAGATAGATGATAGATAGATAGCAGAGATAGATAGCAGAATAGATAGCAGAGATATAGCATAGATAGATAGCAGAGATAGATAGCAGAGATAGATAGCAAGATAGATAGATGCAGAGATAGATAGATGAGATAAATGATAGCTAGATAGATAGATAGATGATACAGCAAGATGATAGATAGATCGCAGAGATAATAGATAGCAGAGATAGATAGATGATAGATGTTAGATAGATAGATAGATAGATAGATGATAGAGAGAGAGATAGATATAGATAGATAGCAGAGATAGATAGATAGCAGAGATAGATGGATAGATAGATAGCAGAGATAGATAGATAGCAGAGATAGAGGATATATAGATAGCAGAGATATAGATAGATAGATAGATCGATACTTAGAGATAGATTAAGAACTTAGAGATAGATAGATAGCAAATAGATAGATAGCAGGAGTAGATGGATAGATAGATAGCAGAGATAGATGATACAGAGATATAGATAGAACTTAGAGATAGTAATAGCAGATATAGATAGATAGCTTAGAGATAGATAGATAGAACTTAGAGATAGATAGATAGCAGAGATAGATAAAGATAGATAGATGATAGAACTTAGAGATAGATAGATGACTTAGAGATAGATAGATAGCAGAGATAGATAGATAGCAGAGATAGATAGATAGATAGCAGAGATAGATAGATAGCAGAGATAGATGATAGATATATAGAAGTAGATAGAATCGATAGATAGATGAGATATAGCGAGATAGATAAGTAGATAGCAGAGATGATAGATAGATAGTCAGAGATAGATAGATAGATAGCAGAGATAGATAGGCAGAGATAGGATAGCAGAGATAGATTAGATAGATGATAGCTAGTCTAGATAGATAGATAGATAGATGATAGATAGCTATAAGATAGCAGAGATAGTATAGATGATAGATTGATAGATAGATAGTAGATAGCTGATGATAGATGAGATTGCAGAGATAGATAGATAGCTAGGATAGATATAGATAGATAGATTATAGATAGATAGATAGATAGTAGATGAGAGAGAAGATACGATAGATAGCAGAGATAGATAGATAGCAGAGTAGATAGATAAGCGAGATAGATAGATAGGAGATAGATAGATGCAGAGATAGTTAGTAGATAGATATAATCAGAGATATATAGAGTAGATAGATAGCAGAGATAGATTAGAAATAGCAGAGATAGATAGATAGCAGAGATAGATAGATAGATAGAACTATAGGAGATAGATGATAGATGATAGATAGCAGAGATAGATAGCTAGCAGAGATGATAGATAGATGATAGCTAGATGCTAGATAGATAGATAGATAGCTAGATAGCAGAGATAGATAGATAGCAGATAGATAGATAGATATAGATGATAGATAGATAGATAGATAGATTGAGAAGAGAGATAGATTAGATAGATAGATATAGATAGATATAGATAGATAGAGAGATAGATAGAGAGATAGATAGCAGAGATAGATAGCGAGATAGATAACGAGATAGATAGCGAGATAGATAGCGAGATAGATAGCAGAGATAGATAGATAGCAGAAATAGATAGATAGCAGAGATAGTTAGATAGCAGAGATAGTTAGATAGCAGAGATAGTTAGATAGATAGATAGAAAGCAGAGATAGATAGATAGATAGGCAGAGATAGATAGATAGAACTTAGAGATAAGATAGATAGTCAGTAGATAGAGAGATAGATCAGAGATAGATAGATAGACTATAGATGATAGATAGTATAGATATAGTAGATAGCAGAGATAGATACAGAGATAGATAGATAGCAGAGATAGGATTAGATATCGAGATAGATAGATAGAGTGCAGAAGATAATAGATAGCAGAGATAGATAGATATAGATAGATAGACTAGATAGGATAGTAATATAGATAGATAGCAGAGTAGATAATAGAATGTAGATAGCATAGGATAGATAGATAGATGATAGATGAGAGATAGATAGAGTAGTAGATATAGATAGATGGGAGAGATAGATTAGAGAGATAGATAGCAGAGATAGATGAGAGAGATAGATAGTCAGATATAGTAGAGATATAAGATTATGATAGATAATATAGATAGATAGATAGATAGATAGATAGTAGATTGATAGGATAGAGAGAGATATAGATAGACATAGATATGAGATAGATAGAGATGATCGATAGAGGATAGGATAGATGAGATAGATAGAGAGATAGATAGCGAGAGATAGATATATAGCAGAGATAGATAGATAGCAGAGATAGATGTCGATAGATAGCAGAGATGTTAGATATCAGAGATAGTTAGATAGCAGAGATAGTTAGATAGATAGATAGAATGAGATAGAGATGAGAGTAGAGCTAGAGAATAGATAGATATAGAGGAACGATAGATGGAGTAGATGGAATAGAGAAACTTAGAGATAGATAGAGATAGATAGATAGATAGATGATGATAGATAGATAGCAGAGATGAGTATAGATGCAGAGTGATAGATAGCAAGATAGATAGATAGCAGAGTGAGATTAGATAGATAGATAATAGCAGTAGATAGATAGATAGATACCGAGATGATAGATAATAGCGAGGATATAGATAGATAGATAGCAGAGATAGATAGATAGCAAGAGATAGATAGATAGAGTAGATGAATAGCTAGATAGATAGTATAGATAGCAGATATAGATAGATAGAGGTGATAGATAGCGAGATGATAGCTAGATGATAGATAGAGAGTAGATAATAATAGATATAGATATGATAGATAGATAGAGAGATGATCAGAGTATAGATAGAGAGATAGATTAGTAGAAGATAGATAGATAGTAGAGAGATAGATAGATAGCAGAGATAGATGATAGCAGAGATAGTTAGATAGCAGAGATAGTAGTAGATAGATAGATAATAGAAAGCAGAGATAGATAATAAGCAGAGATAGATAGATTAGAACTTAGAGATAGATAGATAGATAGCAGAGATAGATAGATGAGCGAGAGATAATACAGATAGAATGATAGAGAGATAGATAGGAGAGAGATAGATAGCAGAGATAGATAGATAGCAGATAGATAGATAGCAGAGATAGATAGATATCGCAAGATAGATAGATAGCATAGATAGATAGATAAAGAGAATAGTAGAGCGAGATAGATAGATAGCAGGAGATAGTTAGATAGATAGATAGAAAGCAGAGATAGATGATAGTAGGATAGCAGAGATAGATAAGATAGAACTTAGAGTAGATAGATAGATACTTAGAGATAGATAGCTAGATAGATAGATAGCAGAGAGAGATATAGATAGATTAGCAGAGATAGATAGATGCAGAGATAGTATAGATAGAGAACTTGAGAGATAGATAGATAGATGCGAGATTAGTATTAGATAGATGCAGAGATAGATAGATAGCATAATAGATAGATACAGAGATAATAGATAGCAGAGATGAGATAGTAGTATAGATAGATAGCTAGATAGATAGATAGATAGGAAGATATTTGATGATGCAGATATAGATAGATAGATATAAGATAGATAGAGAGATAGATAGAGATGATAGATAGCAGAGATAGATAGAGAGAGATAGATAGAGAGAGAGATCAAGATAGTATAGTAAGATAAAAAGAGATATGATAGATACAGATGTAGTATAGAGATAGTATAGATAGATAGATAGATAGATAGAAAGAGAGTAGATAGATAAATAGCGATTAGATAGGGATAGATAGAAGTCGGAGATATATATACAGATAGATAGATAGCAGAAATAGATAGTAGCGAGATAGATAGATAGCAGAGATAGATAGATAGCAGAGATAGATAGATAGCAGAGATAGATATAGATAGGAGTAGATGAGTAGAGGGGATATAGTAGAGAGATAGATAGTAGATAGATAGTAATATAGTAGATAGCAGAGATAGATATGATAGCAGGATAGTGTAATAGCAGAGTATAGTTAGTTAGATAGATAGATAGATAGAAAGAGATAGAGATAGCAGAGATAGATACATAGAACTTGGAGATAGATAGATAGATGAGAGATAGATAAGATAGCAAGAGGAGATAGTTAAGATAAGAAGGATAGATATAAGAGATAGATAGAGATAGATAGATAGATAGATAGCAGAGTAGATAGATAGCAGAGAAATAGATAGATAGCAGAGATAGCATAGATAGCAGAGATAGATAGATAGCAGATAGATAGATAGCGTAGATAGATAGATAGATAGATGATAGATAGATAGATAGATAGATGTAGCTAGATAGATGATAGATAGCAAAGATAGATAGATGATGATAGCAGAGATAGATATAGAGATAGATAGCAGAGATAATGATAGATAGATAGATTAGATAGATAGATAGATAGATGATAGATAGAGAGATAGATATAGATAGATAGATATAGATAGATAGAGAGATAGATAGCAGAGATAGATAGCAGAGATAGATAGAGATAGATAGCAGAGATAGATAGAGAGATAGATAGATGATAGATAGATAGATAGATAGATAGATAGATAGATAGATAGAGTGATAGATGAGAGAGAGATAGATATATAGATAGATTATAGATAGATATAGATAGATAGAGAGATAGATAGAGAGATAGATAGAGAGATAGATAGCAGAGATAGATAGATAGCAGAGTAATAGATAGCAGAGATAGATGATAGCAAAGATATGAGTAGTTGATAGCAGAGATAGTTGATGCAGAGATAGTAGATAGATAGATAGAAAGCAGAGATAGAATAGATAGATACGAAATAGATCATAGAACTTACGAGATAGATAGATAGATAGAGATAGATAGATAGATAGCAGAGATAGATAGATAGCAGATAGATAGATAGCAGAGATAGATAGATAGCAGAGATAGATAGATAGAACTTAGAGATAGATAGATAGATAGCAGAGATAGATAGATAGCAGAGATAGATAGATAGCAGAGATAGATAGATAGCAGAGATAGATAGATAGATAGATGATAGCTAGATAGATAGATAGATAGATAGCAGAGATAGATAGATAGATAGATGATAGATAGCAGAGATAGATAGATAGATGATAGATAGAGAGATAGATATAGATAGATAGATATAGATAGAGAGAGATAGATAGAGAGATAGATAGCAGAGTAGATGAGAATAGATATAGAGATAGATATAGTAAGAGATAGATAGATAGCGAGATAGATAGCATAGATAGTTAGATAGGCAGAGATAGTTAGTTAGTAGATAGATAGATAGAAAGCAGAGATAGATAGATAGCAGAGATAGATAGATAGAACTTAGATAGATAGATAGATAGATAGATCAGTAATAGATAGATAGCTAGAGATAGATACAGATAGAAGAGATAGATATCAGAGATAGTATAGATTAGATAGATAGATAGCAGATAGATAAATATCAGAGATAGATAGATAATAGCTAGATAGATGATAGATATGATGATAGTATAGATAGCAGTGTCGATAGATAAATAGCAGAGATAGTATAGATAATATAGATAGATAAATAGCATGAGATAGATAGATAGACAGATAGCAGAGATAGACAGATAGCATAGTGAAGATAGCAGAGAGAGACGATAGAGAGAAGAGTAGCAGAAAGACAGTAGAAGTAGATACAGAGATAGAGAGCAGAGATAGATAGCAGAGATAGATAGCAGAGATAGATAGCAGATATAGATAGATAGCAGAGATAGATAGATAGCAGAGATAGACGATACAGAGATAGATCAGATAGCAGAGATAGAAGATAGCAGTAGATAGACAGATAGCATAGATGATAGATAGATAGCAAGATAGCAGAGATAGATAGATAGACAGATAGAAGAGATAGATAAATAATCTATATAATTTATATAATCTATATATAAATATAATCTAGATAATAGTTAGGGCCCTGCTGAAGAGTCTACCTTGACAGGTAGCAGGCTTACAATTCTTTTGGCCAACATCTTTTATTCTACAGAGTATGGTAGGGCTTTCTAATGTAATGTACCAGTTGCACCAACATGTTTTTAGTGTGTTTTTCTAAAAATAAGAACCGTATAAATAACCATTTCAAAAACAAAATTATGAAATTTTGCCCGCCCCCCGCGCACAGCCACACCCACACACATAGCCCGCCCACCACACACCACGCCCACTTTCCCCGCGGCATCAAAGTTGTTTCAGGTGCAAAACCCTAGGGACAACCCCTGATCATCATGTTCACATCATTTAATAGCTGTACCACATCAATACCAACACAGCATATGACATAACTTCCTATTGTATAACAATTTACTCTTTAATCAGGCTACCCTTATAAGATCACTGTGGGCGTTTTGACATTATCCTTCAAGGGTGCCTGGTCAACTGCCCTGCCATGCATCTGAGGTTGTGGGCCTAAACGTTTCCACCCAGTCATTTGAACAGGTTCAGTTTTTGACAGCTTTTCTCCAGATAGTGACAGTAAAGACAGAATTCCCCTGGTTGGGACTTAACATCGGGAATCCAGAATAGATCTATTCCAATTTTTTGCAATTACCTTGTTGTTTGCATATTGAGTTCCACCAGTGGAATCCTTTCTTCTACTATACTTATTGTGATGTTGCATGGTATATACCTGGGGGCAGCACTAGCCACACTGATTGTGCTCCTCTTTGGTTGTCATTGATCTGTTAATTAGTTTCCTGTTCGGATGACAGGAAGAATCCAGGAGTCAGGTAGGAAGTTGGTGCATAAATGGCGGCGTAGAAATCCAATACAAAAGTCCAGCAAATAATAAACACGGATTTAGTCACCAAACGTCCAAGGCACGGAAAGGTAGGATCCCAGAACAGGATGCAAGAAGGGATAACTTAACCGGACTCAAAACTAGCAAATAGCAAGGAATCAGGAACTGAGAAATAAACAGGAGCAGGAAACCAAGCACGGCAATTAAGCATAGTGATGCTACATTTGAGACAAGTAGGCTGGGGAATCTGCCAATTTCAATCTGTGTCGGCGCACTCGCATGATGTCACGTGCATTGGTCAGCGATGTAGACTCAGCATTGGGGCCCTTACTGTGTTGCACCATTGCCAAAAAACTCAACATGGACACCACCATCTTGGAGGATCCGGAAGGGCCAGGTATTATCACTTCTTCTGACCATCTATCACTGGTAATCACAGGTTTTTTTTCCATTAGTGTCACTGTACCCAGTTAGTATAACCATCTTCTGTTGACAGTTAGTACCACCTGTGTCGAGTTTTCGTTATCACCAATGCCAGTCTATTCACCATTGTTAGTTTTCCAGTTATTTAACAAGATGTATTTTTTACTCAACCATTTACCAGGCCTTATTCCACCCATTTCAACGTCTGCCAGTTATTTCACCAGTGTCAGTTATTTTCATTTCAGTGTTTCGGTATTCACAAATTGCAGTTATTTGTCTTGTTTCTGCCATTTGAACAGTCTCAGTTTACGCAGTCCCCCCAAATTTCATCAGCACTGCGGTTTTTTCCAAGCCTTTCACCAGCCCATATGCCCAGCCTACTTCAACAGTTTCGGATTGCCAGCCAATCAACCACTTTTGTCTGTCAATCTAGTTGCTTTCAGAAAAACAGGTTTATCATTGATATCTGTGTATGTAATTTATTTTATGTCACTTCTGCATTGTGTCAGAGAATGTAGGGAAGGAAATAAAAGAAATGTTAGCAAATCGCCCATCTATCCATTAATATCGCGCCTCCCATCCATAACGTTACATGTTAAAAAAGTTCAAACTTCCAAAAGTGACCCCATAAAAAAAAACCTCCAATTTAAGGAAATATACGCCCACCTTGTCTGCAGGAGCCTGTGATTTTGTTTGTTTTTGGGGCGGGGGGGCGGAGGACGAGACGAAAGAACCAATGTTAAGTTTAGCCACAAACACTGTTGGGGTAATCACTGAGATACACTGGTCATAGAATGGGCAATTACAAGAAAAAAGAGGTGAGTATCCCCTATAGTTGGTGCAATCAGAGTTAGTTCATTCCATCAAAATGATTGGTCCGGGCACAGGGCGAACTGGGTATACAGGGGAGTAGCTAAGCGGCAGAGGTGGTTGGAGTTTCGTGCGGTGATTGGTCTTCTGCCAAACAACTAGGGTACGTAGAGGAGGCCTATACACGCTATATTATTGTGGGTACAGGATCGGCCGCTACTGGCACCCTATGATATAGCTCTTTGTGAGCGCCGAAAACGGGTCTCAGGGGGGCTTTCTCCCTACTGCTATGGGTGTAGCTAATTTGTGAGTAAGGCAGGTTTTCCCCACACTGTTGTTAGTGTGTGGGGACTGTTCATGTGTTTTTAAAATGCAAGGCACATATTTATAGACTGATAAAACTCGTGTGTACATACTTCTAACCTGCTACTATGTTTACATATTTTGTTGGGATGTCAACTTTTAGTGATTTTAGATGCATCCTGTGTTGCCACTTTTAAAGGGAACTAACTAAGGTGATCTTCTCTCTTGTGGACGAGGCAGGGGCACCGCGTGGCCTAAGGCTTCTTAAACCAAATTTTGGGTAGCTCTTGTTTATAGCATGACTGTCTTTTATACGTATATAGATCCTTTTCTTCTGTTCTCTTCTTTTCTATGGCGTGGCAAACACAATGGTTTTGCGAATTTTAAAACTTTAAAACAGGCCCAAAATTCAACAGGTTCTAACCTCCCCGAACCTTTTTGTCCATTTGTTTCTTGCAAAAGAAAAGAAGTTTCTGGGTTTGACCACATATAATCTCTGTTAGGGTAGGTTATACAAGCTCTCGACTCTTTAAGGACAGACTACATAATTCCAATCACTAGAACTTTTTTTTAAACACTAATTTTTTACGAACAATTAATACTTTTGTCTTTCATACATGCTAGCCTAAGAAAATACACTGCAAACATTACTTTTTTTTATGTATATAAAAGTTATATAATTGGTAGGTCAGAAGCATTGAAGCTTTTTGGGGGGGACGGGGACTGTAAAACCTTGTTTCTGTGTCTGGGAGGGGAGGCAGATCCCTGTGCTGGTATTGTGATTAGTTAGTGTTCGTGAGGTTCTTATATGCGCATGCGCGATCTATAGCGCATAGAAGAAGGTCGTCGGGACCTGTCAGACTAGCGCCGGGGGTGAGCGGATCGGTAGTTTCAACTTCCACCATTCTCCTGTTATTTCTATTGCAACGAGAAGGTAAGACAAGCTCCTTACCTCCCGTTCTTCAATGATCGGATTCCTAAACTTGACAATATTGAGTTGGAGATACCCTTTAAAAGCTTACCGTTGTGTGTGTAGTTAAATGTTTCCATAGTGAAGGGACTTAATATCAGCAACTTGGCTAAGGGATCAAAGAGACACAAACATCAGGACAGGCAAACTTTCATTTTGTTTAAATTAACCCGTATTTTAACTGGGGACCCTGTGGATCTTTCTTTTCTAGTCCTATATTATTAATTTATTATTATGTTTCTTTGTATCACTCCACACTCTAAAATTTTGTAAACTCTAGTGCTTACAAGGCGCTGTTTTACATTTATTTAAATTCAATTCTTTATGTTAAAGGATATGTCACTGAAAACAAACTAACTTTAATGTTATTAGATAGCTGTGGTTATAATGTGAAATGTGGTATTTTTTGGCCTATTCCATCCCCTACCTTCAGAGTTAGTTTCTAGCTGGTTTCTCCTCCATGGTAAATTTGGCGTCCTGGACCTGGCACCCCACGAGATGTAGATTGGAAACTAGAAGACGGGTTATCTAAGAATCTAGAGGCGCTTGTGGCGCATGTTGTGGCGCGGATGCATACATCCTTGGCGGTATGAGGCCACACGCATGATGATGCCAACGAGACTGGGGGGCACAGCGCCATTCATGTGCCACACGTAGCAGAGAATTCATTAGACCACCCTCTCTGGTTTGGCAATCCACCTTTCGTGGGGGGTCGGGTCTGCTGGAGCCACACTACTGGCATGGAGTAGAAGCAAGCAAGAAACTAACAACACAAGGTCAGGGGTTGTGTTATGTATAGGTTGAGAATAGGCCAAAAACAAAACACACTTTCACAATTATAGCCACTGCTATCAATAACATTAGATAGTTTTTCAGTTGTACATATCCTTTTAATTAATGCTGCTAGAGTTGTCCAACCCAATTCATGTTATTTTTACCATTGAAAGCCTAAATCTGATTGGGCCAACAATTAAGCACCATTTTTTAATACAATAAGAGCATTAAAACAAACTCGGTTGAATTGAAGACATTAATTAGACTTGGTTTATTCACTCCTAAACACTTCTTTCATGCTATCTAAAAATAGTCTTCTTTGTTTATAAAGTCTGGGAGTTCAAGGACAAAAATTACAAGGATGTAAATGTCCAGCCACATTTTGTTGGGGAGATTTAGGGTTTAGGTAAAAGCAAAGTTGACCCTTGTGGCAGTTTGTGTCATTCTGGGAACACAATGGGCAGCAAAATGAACATCCTTCTTTGGCAGTTTTGAATTGCCACAGTAACCACCTCTTCCGGGAAAGCATCTACAGTCACCGATGTTACCTGTCCTGGGAGCACAGTGTTAAATACATTAAATATAAAGATTCATGTTCATATTCAAAAGGTCTTTATCATTAATTAATGTTGCACTTTAATAATGGGCATTGGTGTAATTAAACACATCTGAATATATTGCAATATAAGATTAAAATTATCTGGTAGTAATTCCAGTGCACAACTGTTTTCTTTAATATAATCAAATTGGTATTGACGTTGCGACGATACTCAATTCGTCTTCATTCACAGAACACAATCTGTTTTTGTGGTTCGAACAGTTAGGGTTAATTTAAATACACATAACAGGGGAAATCAAATTAAAATCAACATTATTTAAAACCCCTATGGAGGAGAAGCTGGCCATGGTTTACCATACATGTAATAGAGTGGAGTTGTTTTTGTGACAATCTAGTTCTCCATTTGCATAGGTTTGAATGATAGAGGGTTTTCAGTAACAGCACATGGTGTAATGCACTTAAAATAAGAAGGTTTCCATTACAATTCCGACACTACAGAATATATCACATCCTAATCCAGTCCCTATCTAACCATGGTTAAATGACAAGATGCTCAGTCACAACATCCTCTCAAAATTTAGTATTTGGATATGCTCGTAACACTGAACGTGGGTCTCTTGTTGTACGTGGGAGGTTGTCAGGTTCAGTATCAGACTGGCATGTTGGATCCCACCAAGAACTTAAGATCATGAGTCCCCCAAACACTTTTTCTCATACTCTCATCATCAGATATAACTTCTACTCCATTCGCCTATGTTGTCCATGTTTGATTAACATAAATGGGAGACCAATATCCCTGGAAACGTATGTGGAATATCAATATATATGGAGGAAATTGAAAAATGCAGGTTCTTCATGAGGGAATTACCTATTCCCCTACTGAATCTTCCTATTACATTCCAAGCCAACACGGGAGATCTCCTGTGGGAAGCCATACTCTGTTAGTGTAAAAGTTAATAAAGACAATTTATAAAAACATTGTTTTTCCCATGGTTTGTCCTACCAAAATGTGATCAAGTCATAAAAGCAGAACATTTAAAAACCTATTCTAGATATTTTTAGATTATATTCTATATTATTGTTATTTTGAAAAATTTTAACAAGGCAATGTATGTAGGGGACCCTCTCCCACCCCACCGCTATCGTAGTTTGTAAAAAAACTTACAACGGAACTCCACTACACACACCTTGTTCCCTGGCATTCGAGACGCCCCCTCTTCTTGCGGGAAACTGCAAGCAGGGGCTGACCGCAGCCCGCTCTGTGATTGGCGAGAGGCACCAATCACGGACCCTGCTTCCGTTAGTGTAGAAAAACGCTGGGGGAAACAAGTCTGTTGCCAGCCGGTCGGATTGTTTTTTTTTTTTACAAACTACTATGCGGTTGGGGTGGGAGAGGGTCCCCTACACTACAGCAAATAATTCAATGCTAGGACCCATGGAGGAAACAGGCCCGGGAGGGAGGGGGAGGGTTGCACTGAGCAAGCCAAACCACTCAAGACACCTAAGAGGCGGAAACGTTTTTCCCTCCCTGCCAGGCTCCTGGTCTTCACTTTCTATGACTTTGGTTGACATTGCTGAGAAAACCATTTGAACAGGAAGGTCAGGTGGGCTTTTTAAACTCTGCATAATGGGGCAGTATGGTGGAGAAGTAATTTTTGGGGCTGGACATGCCCTTGTAAGAGGAAAAAAATAGTTACTGCAGCGAAATAATCGGGCCAGCACATGTTCTGCATCAATATAAATGGCTGGGCCTTCATGAAGTGGTATGGCCATGGGGTTCTCTGTGTCAATATACCTGTCATTTTCCTATTAATCATCTTTTTTTTTCAGAAAATACCTTTCATAGATCCTTTTTTGATTAATATTTACCTAAGCTGGTGACTGTGGGCTTTTCTTTAACTATTTCTGGCAGTGAAGGAGATTATTGAAAACATTAAACAAAACGCTAGTTAATATCACAGAGATTGCTATCATGAAAATCATCTCTTTACCTATTCTGTATCATTTTCTTCCAGTACTGTTACACCGTGATGAATTCCAGTTTCTAAACAATGTTTTAAATCGGACTGTCGGTTTGGAAAACAAAATTCTATTGCAAAACTCAAAAATCCTATAGAAATTTTGAAAAAGTCATTGTTCAAGTGGGGGTTGAAGTACGGATTTTCGGAACTTCAACTAGGTTTGCCACTTTTGTTCATCTCTGCTGTACAACCTCTGGATGTACTGTAACAGATAAGTAATGCCTTATACCTAACAGTTTAAACATTTTTGTCTCCTTCTTACAGCATCATCAGTGCAAATGATTTCGATCAGTCAAAATCGAGTTGAGGGTTTGTTGCAATTGAAACTATTTGTAAATATATTCCTACAAAAGCAAAAACATACAGGGTTTTATGTATAAAAGGTGTCTAATTTTGCCCCAACCAATCAATGTAAGTTAACAAAGTTAAATACTCTGATTGGTTGGGGCAAAATTAGCCCCATTTAAACTGATAAGAACTTTTATTGAATCCTCCCTGTATGTGTAAAATTCATAGAGACTAGCAGGAATGGATATAACCTATGCACCAAGGGAGTTTTAACCACCAAGCCACATTATTTTTACCTTTTTAAGCAATATTTTCCTTACAAAAAGGAGGCCCCCAAATGAGAGTGAAAATTGCATTTCATAATTTATGAATGATATTTCTTAAACAGACCTCAAAGAAGAAGTGAACAGGTTTTATTAATGTACTGTCTACTTCAGTTATTGCTTCAAAACCCCTTTCTATATTATTCCTGGCCATAGTGATGCAAATCAAGCAAAGACATGTAGCAATTTTCTATATAAATTGATAAAAAAACCGCCTATCCCATCCATTTGCATTCTAATATAAAATTTTATTTAGGTACTGTGTTAAATGGAAAATAAAAACAAACTCTCTGTGTTCCCACTAGAGATGTCCGGTTCGCGGACCCGAACCTGGAATCCTCCGCGGATTTATCAACGTCCGCGAACGGCGGATTTATTCCGGATTTCCGGATTTTTCCGCCTCCGAACTTCCGAACCGCGGATTTTTTTTTTTTACGAAAATTTTCGAAAATACGGAGTATCTCCGTATTACGAGAATTCCGCGATCTTCCGGGGCCCGGAAACCGCGAAGTCTCGTAATTACGAGTACTCGTAATTACTAGAATTTCCGAAAAACGAGACATTCTGTAAATTCGTCTTTTGGGGCTATTTTTCAAGACGGAGCACGCCACAGACCCAATTAGCCAATGGCAGTAACCTGATTATTGCCACCCCCTGGGTATAAAAGGCTGCTTCACAGGCGACATTTTGTCAGTGTGTTGGAGTGGTTTAGGGAGACCCTGACCTGTAGAGTTGGAGAGAGATTTTTGCGGTCTTTTTGAGCTTTTTGGCTTTCTGTGTGTGGATTCAGTGTGGTGGTTTAGCACTTGTTGTTAACCGCACCCCTGTATTCAACACATCTTGAGACCCAACAGTCCTTTTAAGGACTAACTTTGTGAGACCCAAAAAGACCTTTTAAGGACTAACCCCCCTTTAAGTCTTTGGACAAATTTTGTGTTAGACCTTTTAGAGGTCTAGGTGTCCTGTTTTTGTTGTTTGTCTTTCTGTATCTGTGTGTCAGTGTCCCTGTGTGTTTTGTGTAAGCTTGACAGTGCTGCCTTTAGCAGTCAATCAGCATCTTTGCTGCTGATCTTCTGTTTGCTTCAGTTTGGTCGTGTCCTATTGTGCTTTTATGTAAAAAAAAAAAAAAAAGAAAAAAAAAAAGCTTGTGTTTTATTTGTTTGCTTCTGTGTTGTTTTGTTGCTTTGTCTTTGTGTTTGTGTGTGTGTGTGTGTGTGTATATATATAATCTATATTTAATTTTTTGGGGGATAATTTTGGGGGAGGGAATGCCTGCAGGGCAAGAGGGAGACCAGGAGCAGGTGCTTCTGCACGTGGAGGTAGAGGAGAAGGCAATAGGATAGCCTACTGAGGCTCTGGTCCAGAGCTACCTGGGCCTTCGCAGGGCAGGCCGGGTTCCCGTGCCCGATATTTTTAGGGGTACCGGCGCTAGGGCTATCCCTTCTGATCAGAAGGCGGGTAGTAGAGTGGATTACCCATCCTTTCCTCATCCACCTCCTCACAGCACAGAGCCAGCCGAGCTGCTACTGTAGATATTGTGCTGCTCCTTCCTCACCTGATGCTCCTACTGTGGGCGATGAAACTGATCCGCTCTATCATGAGTTCGTTGCGCCAAACCCCAAAAAAATGGCCCGTACCTTCGGGTATCCGGAAGGAGAGTCTCAGGAATATGTTTTCGCACACTATGTGTGGGGGCTAGTGGTGGCTGAGAGGAGCTGTGCACGATGCACAATTTTCTGTCGACCAGGCGGGAAAGTCTCAGGCCAGGGGACAGGATGCTGCGATGTCCGCGTAGCAGTCTGTGAGCAGCCCAGGAACTAATGCGGGGTTGAGGTGTTTCGCAGATGCTTGCTGCTGTTAGTGATGCAGCCTCCAGTATGAGGAGGTGAAGTGGACCGATGAGGTAACCGATCGTCCATGGTTCCCTCTGTGAGAGAGAGGAGGATATGTCTCTGAGGGATGTCCCTCAGATCATGGCACGATCCTAACCCAGCGGCAGGAAACTGGGGTGCAGGGGCCAGGGGCAAGGCAGTGCCACCTAGTGTTGCCGTGGAGGTACGGCACCAAGAGATCTGGTGCCAGTGCCCATAAAAAGCAGCCTCAGGTTAACCTCTGCCTCCGAGTCGTGTCGGTGGCTCAGCGGTGTGGGAGTCTTCTCACTGGCTCCAGGTGACAGCACAGTTGAGTGTGCAAGTTTGTGCTGCAAACGTGTTAAAGCCTGGGAAGACCCACATCACATTTGGGCCCTCCTCTATGAGAGGCCATATGATTCTGCACCACTTGCCGGTGGGAGTCAGCGGACCCGGGGAACGTGCAAGGCACCCACGACGTTCCCTACACTCGTGCCCAGGTATCCACCGTTCCTCCTCTCCCCCTCCGGCCTCCATCCTGCTTCCTCGTGGAAAGTTAGGAGGAGAGGCAGCCTTTGGCCCCAGCACGCGTTGTTAAGAGGCCTCTTGACACTGCTTGCTGGAGCGTCAGCTACAAGGCGGTCTCTCTTCCTCCAGTTTGTTGGAGCGGAGGCAGAAACTGTCCACCAGTCCACCTCAGCAGCGTCTCACGCCGGCTTAGCCAAAACTCCTGGCGGTGGCAGCTGCTACCCTTTCGCCTGGTAAGACCAGTGCAGCTTCAGAGGAGTTTGGTGGCCATTGGCAACCCACAGGTTGCAGGTCCCCGGCCGTAGGTACTCTTTGCCCCAGAAGGCAGTACCAGCCCTGCACGACCATCTGCAGGGGCAATATATTCTGCTTCGCTGGCCACATTGTGTGGCAAGTGTGTCCACATTACTTGGACGCGTGTTCCAGCCAAGCCACGGCCATGGGCGGTATGTGGTCCATTTACCGCCCCCAATGTTTCACTCTGCTTCCTGCCGAGAGCGGCCCGGAGCGCAAGTGGGGAGATGTGGTACCACCACGCATTGGTGATACGCCAGTCTCCACCCCCCCCCCTCCTCCTCCGTGAGCCTCTTCCCGCAGCTCCGTGCCCCCCCAGAGCCTATGGCTTCGTGCCAGGCGAGACCGGTGCCATGCAGTGGTTGCAGCTTGTGTGCCCTCGTGATCGGAGCCACACCGGGGCCGAGTTTGCTGCAGCACTGGAAGGGCAGGTTGAGAGGTGGCTGGACCCCGACCCACCTCTCAATAGGAAGGTCCGTGTGTGGCAATGCCACCAATATCCTGTCTGCCCTTCGCATGTGCAGAGTCCACATTTCCTTGCTGGCACACGTTCTCAACCTGGGTCGTCCAGCTGTTCGCACCAAGTACCCCTGGTTCCAGGAGGTACTGAGGATGGCAGGAGGGTGTCCCGTTCACTTCAGGCGGTCATACAATACACACACGGCACAGCTCGTCTGTCCGAGTATTCAGCAGCAGATGGTCTTCCGCAGAACCGCCTGATTGTGTGACATGCTCCCCCACCCGCTGGAACTCTATCGTATGATGCTCTGCTGTGAGGCTGCTCTCAGCAGAGGCGACCCATCAGTAGACTACTGTACGAGTACGAGCAAGAGCAGGCTTTCTGGGGACCTGGTTTTTGCTGTTACCGTCAGGGGGTCAGTGGCTTCGTGATAAAGAATGCCTGCCTTTTGCTCGCGCCATTTGAGAGGCCACCAAGATGGTAGAAGCATCCGCATGATGCCACCATTGCGGATACCATCCCACTGGGTGTTCCTCCTTGAGCACACTCTGCGGCGCGGGCAATACTCGACAGGGCAATCCGCTGTCGCGCAGAGGCACTGGAAGAGGAGGACGCCGACAACGTGATCTTTCCGAGCCCGAACATCCACGGTGCAGAGCAGCCCGTCCTAATGATGAGGAGGGGGATTTAGTGACCTGGACCAAGGGAATGCGGGCATTCCCCTCTAGGGGACCTCTCAAAAACCCTCCCCATTCCACATTTCCATTCGTGGTTTGGGAGAGGTTGGAGCCCGACACTAATGTCCCTCAGTGACATCGAGGACATGGGGTCCTCTGCGGCAGGCAGTTTGGGCGCATGGGCCTCTTTCAATGCTGCAATGCCTTCCGCAAGGACCCCTGATTAAGGCCATCAAAGAGAATGAGCATTACTGTGGCCAACCTATATATCCCGCTATAAGGTAAATTGTCGGAGTTTATCATCCCCGCATCTCAGAGGGACGGTCAATGCAAGCACTATGAGCAACTAACTGCTACTTTTCCTCTGTTCTGCCTTCCCGGGCTGGCAGGCCTCATCACCTGATGTTGGGGCTTCACAGGGCTCACGTCCCCCTGTGCCTGCAGAGGAGCATCATTACTGGAGGCGGCCGCGTTCGGCAACTTTCAGGCTGTTTCTTCCCGCCACAGTTGCCAGGCCCATCCACGGGCAACTCACCAGGCCACACCTCGTCGCCAGGTCACCGACTACTCGGATCCAGGGCCGTGTACTCCACATCAGAGACTGAGGATCCAGCTGGACTACACTGGGTGGCGGGAGGCTTGAGATCTGGCCCGAGTTGGCAGTATGCCATCGAGGTCCTTTCATGCCCGTCATCCCTGTTTTCTTTCTTTTCGGAGCGGACCTTCAACAGCGGCAGCAGGGGGTGTTGTAACGGAGGGAGGACCCGTCTCTTCACTGAGAATGTGGACTCGCCTTACATTCATCAAGATGATGAGGCGTGGATCACTCTCAATACAGCACCCCTATTGCGGATGCCCGTGACTGAAGGCCCTGCCCCTGGCCAACCCACCATTACTGCTCCTTCGCCTTCATTTTCCTCCACCTAGAGGCTTAGCTTATGCCAGCTAGCTGGCAATGGCTAATTTTTCTTATTGCAGGGTCCAATATGGTCCCTACCCTTCTACCTGTGCTCTACTTGCATTCAGGTTATGAAAATAACAAATGCTCAGCGACAACAGCTACTCTGTGGCTAATTTTTCTAAGTTGGGTCGATCCTACTTGCCCGAGAGCATTACTCCTATTGATCTCGTTCTCTCCCATGATCACCTTTGTGGTGTCACCTCTCTGCACCATCTCATCAAGCCGCAACATCTACTCTGTGGCTAATGGTTTTCAGCTCTGGGTCAATCCTAGCCTGGCCCAGAGCAGTATCCATTTTGGATCTTCGTTCTCTTCCCAGATGTCAACCTTTGTGGTGTCATCTACTCGACCATCTCATACAGCCGCAACAGCTACTCTGTGGCTAATGTTTCAGCTCTGGGTCAATCCTGCCTGGCCCGCGAGCAGTACTCCAATTCCAGGGGGGCCATGTCCAGTGGGGCCCCTTCAACAATGGTGGCAAACTGCGCATGTGCCTGCTGTAACTCAATGGGCTGTTCCTCTACGAGCCCTACCCTTTCACCCTGCTTTCCCTGCACGATGCATATCTTGAGGGAGAGTACAATGGGTTTAGGGGTATGTCCGTGGGGCCAAGCTCTGCCTAGGCCCCACCACAATGGTGGCAAACTGCAGTGGGCCTGCGGTAACACAATGGTTCTGTTTTCCTCAAGCATTACCCTTTTCACCTGCTTCTCCCTAGACGATGCATACCTTGAGGGAGAGTAGCCAATGGGTGAGGGGTAGGGTCAGTGGGGCCCAAGCTTGCCTGGGCTCTTCCACATGGTGCAACTTGCAAGTGTGCCTGCTGTAACTCAATGCTGCTGTTCTACGAAGCCTTACCCTTTCACCGCTTTCCCTACACGATGCGATCTATTGAGGAGAGTAGCCAATGGGGTGGAGGGGTAATGGTCCAGGTGGGGCCAAGCCTGGCCTGGCCCCACAATAATGTGGTCAACAACTGGCAGTGGGCCTGCTTAACTCAATGGTGCTTGTTCCTAAAAGCTTAACCCGTTCACCTGCTTTCCCTGCACGATGCATACTCTGCGGGAAGGAGCCAATGGGGTGATGGGTATGTCCAGGGGCCAAGCCTTCCTGGCTCTTCAACAATGGTGCAAACTGCAGTGGGCCTGCTGTAACACAATTGGGGGTGCTTGGTTTTTGGCCTACGAAGCCTTACCCTTTCCCTGCTTTCCCTTGCAAACGATGCATACTCTGAGGGATGTATGCCAGGGGTGGGGGGGGTATTCCGTGGGGCCAAGCTGCCTGGCCCCACAACATGGTGGCAACCTGAACTGCAGTGTGCCTGCTGTAACTCAATGGTGCCTGTTCCTACGAAGCCTTATACCCTTTCACCTGCTTTTTCCCTAGCACGCTGCATACCTGAAGGGAGAGTAGCCAATGAGGTGAGGGTAATGTCCAGTGGGGCCAGCTTTGCCTGGCTCTTTCAACAAGGTGGCAAACTGCAGTGGGCCTGCTGTCTCAACTGCTGCGTTCCTACGAAAGCCTTAACCCTTTCACTCTGGCTTTCCCTCGCACGATGCATATCTTGAGGGAGAGTAGCCAATGGGGTGAGGGTATTCTCAGTGGGCCAACCTGCCTGGCCCCCAATATGGTGTCAAAACTGCAGTGGCCTGCTTAACCAATGGTGCTGTTCCTACGAAGCCTTACCCTGTCACCGCTTTCCCTTGCCGATGCATACTCTTGAGGGAGAGTATCCATTGAGGTGGGTTGTTCCCATTGGGGCCAAGCTTGCCGTCTCTTCAACAATGGTGGCATAACTGCAGTGTGCCTGCTGTAACTCAATGGTGCCTGTGCCTACTAAGCCTTACCCTTTCACCTGCTTTTCCCTTGCACATGCAATACCTGAGGGAGAGAGCCATTGAGGTGGAGGTGTATGTCCCGTGTGTCCAAGCTTGCCCTGGCCCCACAACATGGTGGCAAACTGCCGTGTGCCTCTGTACACTCAATGTGCTGTTGCCTACGAAGCCCTTACCCTTTCACATGCTTTCCCTTGCACGTGCATATCTTGAGGGAGAGTAGCCAATGGGGTGAGGGGTATGTCCAGTGGGGCCAGCTGCCTGGCCCCACAACAATGGTGGCACAAACTTGCATGGCCTGCTGTAACTCACTGCTGCTGTTCCTACGAAGCATTACCCTTTCAACCCTCTTTCCCTAGCATGATGCATATCTTAGGGAGAAGTAGCCAATGGGGTGAGGGGTAGTCCATTGGGGCCAAGCCTGACTGGCCCCCAACAATGTGCACACTGCATTGGGCCTGCTGTAACTCCTGCTGCTGTTCCTGACGAAGCATTACCTTTCACCTCAACGATGCTTTCCCTAGCCTGTGCATATCTTGAGGGAGAGTAGCCAATGGGTAGGGGATGTCCAGTGGGGCCAAGCCTGCCTGGCCCCACAATGGTGGCACACGCAGTGGACATTAATGTAAACTCAGTCCCCCATCGCCTTCTTGCCTTGTTTGTGCACACTACTATATAGTGGGAATGTGCCAATTTGGTGGTGTGTATGGGGGGGGGGGGGGGGGGGGGAGGGGTGGAGGCAAACTTAATGGTAAGTTATATACAATTATAAGTACCAAGACAAGAGCTAGCTCAAATAGATATGTGTATGTAATTTTTTCAAATAAAAATTGATTATGACTCTATCTGATAATTTGAATATATCGAAAAATAAAGCCCCAAAACATTTTTTTTTTTTTCAGAACCTGTTTTATATAGATATATGAAAGTTAAAAAACAAACTATTTACAAAAAGTTTTTATAAACAAACAAACAAAAAAGGGGTTACTGGGGTGCCCCTCCTCTCCATCTGGTCAGGCGGCGGTCCAGGCGGCGGTCCGGCGCCGCACCATGTGGGCGCATCTCCCGCCGCACTTCTCTGTAGTTCTGTGGAGGAGACTTTGAGAAAATGAGAGATGTTCGAGCACATTCCTAAGCCCCATGTCGTAGATGCAATTTGCACCTGATACCTACTTACACATACATGGTACACTGCAATGCTATAAAATGTTGCGTAATGTGATAAAAAAACAGCTCGTATAAAAGATATCCATTATTTCAATTCTTAGTTGATAATTATGCATACTAGTTATGGTAACAGTGATTCTACTGCTTGTCTTTTGGATGGGTTACCATGCTCAGATCTCTACTGAGCCACTGAATCAAACCCAGGCGCTGGTTCAAGGGCACGACCATAACGGTCTCTATTAGGGGTCCTTAAACAGGAATTCCTTATTTTCCGTGCATTTATTTATACACAGACCACAATGCTGATGCTGAATGGGCAGATTTAAGGTAATGGGATGGCTAAATACTGCTCTTTTTTCCTTAAAATTATATATTATCACTGAACTTCCACTTAAGCGATATTATTGCATCATGGTGGGGGGTTATCACGATAAACAGCAGGAGGTAATGCTGCTTAAAACATTACGTTTATTGCTACATTGTTCAGAACATTCCTTGGGTTTTGTTCACCTAGGACTTGCTACATACAAAATTTTTTGGAAGTGGTGCAGGCCCCCATAAAAGCATTGTCAAACCCACATTACCCAATTTGCATCATGAGCTGGATTTTACACTGGGAAAATACAATATTAATAGTCTTGTATATAACATTTCATTAACGTTAGATTATGATTTACTTACGATTCTCAGCACTGGGCCGCCAGAGTGACTGGGGGAGAGGCAGGAGGTTGCTGGAGGGGCTGGAGAGGGTGGAGGACCTGGAGGGGCTGGAGAGGGTGGAGGTGGTGGAGATGGTGGAGGGCCTGAAGAGGCTGGTCCTGCTTATCTAGAAAAAAAATGTTTTATTTTTCAACATCAACCCGTCCAATCCATTAGTAATATATTATAAAACATTTCCTAAAAGGCTATGTAGTGAACATTTCTTGGATAGATTTTGGACTTTTGGACGCGAATGTCGTGATACTTAAGCTTAAACTGAGGGACAATTTCCAAGCCAACAATGGGGAGTTGGTGACAATAAATGGGAAAATGAAGAAATGAGAAGGCTCTGTCTCTGCAAGCCAAATTTTAATTTGTTTCCTTTTTTATTTCGAAAATTTTTTATCAGTGAAATAATAAATTCAATAATTATCATGATAATTGTCACTATATTATTTGCCTGACAAATCAAGTAATAAAAATATTAAAAAATTGCTTATGATCGGCACTTACTTGTCTGGCTGTTCCCCGTTTCCTCCTCTTCTTGGGGCTGTGGACTGTGCCGCGTGGGGCGATGTTGAGCCCGGAGGGGGCAAATGGACTGCCGGAGTGGGGCAATGGCTGCCCGTAGCCCTGAGGGCAGTATTGTGGAGTGCTAAAAAAAAAGGAAATTTATTTTAACTCTCACTGTCATTAAATTTTCAAATGACCTTACTAAAAACAATCTCGGAGAAGTGTGACAAAAATTATGCAAACATTTTGATAAAGTGGCTTGACATATCAAACGTGTTAAAAAGCACACATAGTGTGGCACAATTAATGTGATCCTCAATTTTTTGCACAATTATGCTATCGTACTGCACTCACATGGCAATAACACATGAGCACATCCCGAAACACGGCGCTTGTTTCTTGAGGGCCTCGTGTGCGTGTAATGTGGCCTTGGACAAATGAAAGATTTAGAAAAATGTTTTTTTTTTCAATAAGGCTTCACTTTACCATTCTCCTCTGGCGGGGACGGTGGTGGGGGTGGGGTACTCGAGGAAGATTCCCCTGCAATTAAAATAAAAAAATACATAATGAATGATATATCTAAATGAATTAATTTTTTAAAATTAAATAATACTTTGAATTCTGCTTGAAATACAGAAATTAAATAAGGTCAATATTTAGTTTCTTTAAAAGTCATCATATTTCTATGGCAATGGATTTCATACCTTATTCTGGCTAGTACTGATATTTTTATTCGGTGTTTGGAAGCCAACGGAAGGGGAAAAGTTGGTTGGGTGTAGGTGAGCATCAGTAGCGGTGTGTACTTGTATCTGTGATAGATTTTGTGGGTAACACAACATTTTTAATTTTGGAGTGTTAAATCAATTTTTTTAATAAGTTGATCAACATTTTTATTTTTGACTTTAACTTTCCCTTCAAATAGGGCTGCCATGTAACTAAAAGGGTGGGCCAGTAAAGTGTGTTTAACTGTGTCCTATGTGTGGGTATCAGTTTTGTGCATTTTATAAGATAAAAAGAACTCAATTTTTAATGATCGATTTCCATTTTTAACTTTACTTGCCTTTAATAAGGCTGCCATGGAATGAAGGGTGGGCCACCAATGTGTCTATGTGTGGGTATCATTTATTTAAGGTGTTTATGTTAAATAAAGTTCACTTTTCGTGTTTATTTTTTGACTTTACTTACCCTTAAATAGGGCGGATATTGATAATAACAAGAATAATAATAATGTAATAATAACCAGTGAAGGAGAAATACAAAAGACTTGGATCTCCTCTCCTCTCTCAGCCAAATTTGAAGGATTATTGATGTTTTTTAAAACATATATATATATAAATATGTTTTTTGTCAGAAGTGAAATTAAAATATTTTACTACGTATTATATACAGTAATATAATAAAAAGTATACTTGCCTCTATCATTTGCCGAACGGCAAGCCACATATTGAGGCCGCTGCTCTGAGGTCTGACCACTGCCTCTGAGGGTAGAGACAGTGTTTGGTACTCCGAAGCGTCGGCATGAATGCGCGCTGTAGCCCCTCCATTATTCTGCCACTCCGGCGCCCGCACATGATGGGTGCCAGGGGTGAATCATCATACCCCCTTAGCATGAGGGTAGTTCAGGGCATATAGTTGCCCTCAGCACTGGCCAGTTTTTGATAAGGCAGGATTTCCGGTTCCTCGTTTTTACGGAAATCCTCGTTTTTATTTTTTACCGGAATCCTCGTTTTTACTGAGATTCGCGGATTACGGAAATCCTCGTTTTTTACGGAAATCCTATCCTCCGTTTTTACGGAGATTCGCGACTCCGGAATCCTCCTCGGTTTACGAGATCCTCGTTTTTTACGGGCATCCTCGTATTTTCGAAAAATACTGTTCTCGCTATCGGACTGTTTTTTTATGTATTGTAGGCTTGTATACGTTTTTCTTTCTAAGGACTTACCCCAGTCCTGAGTGATTAATTTTTACATTACAGGCTATTTAGACGCACTTTAATGTCGGATTTTAGCCTGAAACTTTCATTTTAATATAATACTTTTAACGGGTCCCGCTCGCGATTTTCGAATTTAAAACGGATTTTTTTCGAAAATCCCGGATCCTCGCGCGGACCGATTTTTTCCAAGTTGTCGGACATCTCTATTCATCACCACCTAATGGTTACCTGTAGGCTATTGTTCGAATATTTTATAAAGTTGGAAAAGATTCCGGACCCCATATTAGCCAATATTAGATTTTCAGTCATGTTTTTAGATGTATAGCTTTACCATATACGCCAGTGGCAGTCATCATCAAATGTAACATCTAAAAAATTGTCCGACCGTACAGAATAAAATCTGCTTGAATCGAATGATAGAGAGTGGCTTGTTTTAAATTCATATTTAATGGGCTTCTTAACTCAACCGACAATGTTGGTGGTTTACCACCAATAGATCTAAAATCTGCCCCGTCTTGTCAATTATCTTGCCCATTTAAAGTGCAGAGCTAAACTTCTGTAGATAGCCTTCACCTTTTGGTTCCTTATGAACTGAGGTTGAATGGGTTATTCATATTTTTATTACATTACAAATTTGTCTTAGATCCGCTTCTTTAAAAAAAGTTTCTAAGGTTTTTACTAGGCCATTTCATTCAATCAGTATAGTTTTGGTCAGCTATCTGCAAGCAGGACTCATGTATTTATGTATTTTTTGCTTTCTTATTTCTGTCCTTTGCTTCCTCTAGATCAAACTGTTAGGAGGGGTTAAAGATAGTTTGTAAAGGTTGGACTAGATGACCCTATGTCTTTTATTTCACTTCAATTAACAATTACTATGTATTTCTACTGGCATAGGCAGGCACCTTTATAGACCTCAGATGGTTATGTAGTACTGGTACAAGGCTTGATATTTTTCAACTATTTAGAGTGTCTTGTTGGCCATTCCTGTATATTTCTTCTAACGATAGCTTTGATTCTTCCATAAAGCATGAAATTATTGTTTTGGTATTGAACCGATAATGGCAGATCGGTACTTGTTGTATTATCTTAAACTGCCATTAAAAAGAAAATTATCCTAATGTGTGTATAATTTGCTTTAATAATTTCAGTGCAACTTCTGATCAATGTAATTGTTGTTTCACTTCTAAGATCCACCTATAAAACTATGATAGCCAGATTAATAATTGATATATCGTTAGACATTTGTTTTCCAGAGTCCTCACTCGTGCTTTGCAATGAATGTTTCCACCAAAACCACAACATGTAAAGATCTCTGGCAGGAGAACATTTTCACACAAACTCTGAATCAACATCTCCCAGTAGATTTGTTTCGTTCCTTAGATTTCTTTTTCTGTTTAATCTTTTGGCCACGTGTTTTATGACAGTGATTCCTGCTATGAATATATGCTTGTGCCAAATTAACCATACTTCTAGTCCTGACTGAATTCCAATTCATTTGAACAAAAAAGTAAAGGAAAGAGAGGTTTCCGTAAATACTTCCTGTGATTCACATTTAACCATGGAAAGCTGTGTCCCGCCTGGCTTCCATATCCATGTAACTATATACCTTTCTTCTATAGCAATGATTGGATTGAATGGTGGAACTTCTGTACTTGTTGGTAACTTTGCTTTGTCATTGTGTCTTTTTATTTTTTTATTAAAAATATTTCCCTTTTTTCTTAACATACGATATATTGTGCAACAAATGATCCTTTATTTAGTGGCAGAGATTAATGGTCAGATTAACCGTGCAACAACAAGACATTGCACATCGTCTTCAGCCGATTTCAGCTTTACCCTTTTAAGATTGCACCTGCAGATGGGATTAGAAATACTCCTACAGTTTCCATTTATAAGTGCTTGATATCTTTTTTAAATGATTGATCAAAATTATTGAACCGTGTATGGCCCACCTCAAAGACATACTTGATGTAGCTTGCAATCTACATGCAATTTATGCCTGGTCTCTCATTTCTATCATTTAGGGCATATTTTTAAAGGTTTGCTACTTCTCATCCACCAATTATCGTTGCCTTTTCGCAAATTTGGACTTATCTCAACTTTAAAGCGGTTGATAACCAACGCGAAAAGTATACTGCCACCGTTTCGGCATTTTGCTTTTCGCCTTACATCGCTGCGTAATCACTTGATCATTTTTTATAAAATGTGAAGGAAAGGTGTTTTATTTGTCGTTAAGTTTCGGCGTTTTAAACTGCCAAGTCTGAGATGGGCGAAAAGGCCTAAGTTCCCCAATTTAATATTTAGGTCCTGTCAGTGGGTCCTAGGAAGGTACAGTAATGTGGAGTGTGTCCCTCAATGCTAACTAGGGTACGGGGGGTGTTATACTTTTTTTCCAGAGTTTACTGAAATACGTCCCCCCCCCGAAAAACTTTCTTGGGTTTACCAAAATTGGCATTTTTTCTTTTGGCCCTGTATTGTAGAGAAAAGAGAAGTGACTACTGCCACACGCATCTCAGCTGAGATACTTTTTGCCGTGAAAACTAGCGTGTTTATAAATATGGGGCAAAATAGTTCGCTCTTTGCCGGCCATAATTATAGCGATGTCCCACGATAGCGAATTGCGAAAATAAGCGATCGTTTTACATAAATGCCTATTCGTTTTTTTGGGTTAAAGAGCAGAATACTGGCACATTTTTAAAGAAAATGTGAACCCTTCTTAATACGTGACACTAATGTCTTTTGTCCAGTTTTACTAATCTTCTGTTTGTATTTGAAATAGAAGATAATCCAAAATACCCTGTTGTTGGTGAACCTATTTTGGTTATGTTAAAGGGCATGTCCCACCCTTTTTTTAAAAACTTTTAATGTAACAGAAGTTTCACTCCCCCGCCCCAACCGCCATATTATTATGTATGTCAGAAACTCCCCTGAATCGTTACTTACCTTCCCTCTTTCCTCCGGCGTCTGTCCTAAGCCCTCTGCTTGCATGAAACTGAGAGGCAGCAATCATGCGCGGGCTTGCCACAGTTTTCAGAACACCGGAGGAGATGGGTAAGTAAGTAATGATTGGGGATTTCTGGACTATTAATAAAGCGGTTGGGGCTTGGGGAGTGCGACCTACTATAACCCCAAAGGGTTTTTAACCCTAGGGTGAGGGAGAGGAACCGGAGGGAGAAGGGGGGGTTTATTACACTACAAGAGTGGGGCTCAGTAGTGGGTTAAATTTAGTTTTTTGGGGTGGACCCCTTTAATGATCTATTTTTGCCTGAGGCAAAACTCTGCAACTGGGAGCATATCTAATGATTTTAGGATTTACCTTATGAACAGTTATTCCTCTATATTAATTCTTAGAATGTTCATTAGAAAACTTTTACAATATTGTTTAGTTTTGTTGGTATGTACCAATACTTTATCCCAAAACCTAGGTGTCAAAGAAAAGCTGGCACATTTGTACGGAATTGATATTTTACTTAGGAGGCTACTATTATCCCTTAGGGGGCTATTTGTAGAAAGGAGTAATGAAAGTTCTCCACAACAAAATTCCACAATTATGATTGTTTGGATTTTTTTTTAAATCCTAATTATTTCTTTCTGCTTTACAAAGAATCACTGTGTTAGGTTGCAGGTATCATTAAATATATCTCAAACTCCACTATGAACTTTTTGGATGTCATAATGAGACATGTACTTAAACACCTACCTTAGTCACAATCGATGTTTATTTTAATCACAAACAACATCACCCTCACAAAACCATCAAAGCTCTCCCTTAGAACAATATTTTGGTGCTAAGCGCAACTGTTGTTTTGAAGGGACTATTTTTGTCATGCATCTAGACTAAGATCAACATAAAGATTTCAGCACTGTCCTTTGGACAAAGGGTATAGCCCAAACAAAGAGAGGAGGCAAGTGAAAAATGAATAAAGGAACATAAAAATAGTATCTCTCTGCTATTTAAGACGAAACCCTACTTCATAAAAATTACATTCTAGAACTCCAGCACTTCTGCTGTAAATGACTATACCCTGCTTTCTTGTCCTTCTTCGCAGCTTCAGTACGGGGCAATTGCCCAATCGGGAGGGGTGGGGTCCTGTACGGTTATATTCTTTTGACACAATAAACAGATTTATACTCTTGTTATACGTGTTGCAGCTCTTCTTTGAATGCGCGCTCTGTAGAAGCACTAGTCTATTGAGTAGGTTTGATGACAAAAAGCTGGGAGTCAGGAGTAGGAGGCGTAATCTCGTACATGCGAAGGGCCAGAGTTAAAAGGTACACTCCGGGGTGTGGGGAGGTCCCACCTGTGTACCTTTATAACAAAAAAGAACATTACCTTAACCTTACCCCATAATGTCCACCCTTCCAGCACAGAAAAATTGCCTTACGCTCATTTACAAACCGTTGCTGCCCTCCCTTAGCTATCACATCAGTAACATAAGATGATTGCTACAAGCCCCCCTCCTAGACGGCCAGGGCCATTGTTAACATAACCCTTGTCATTGGCTGGTGGGAAATGTCTTCTGCAACCTCTACCTCTCTCCTCCTTTTCTTCTGCCATTCAAACAAATGTTCGTGTTGCCTAGGAATCTAACAGCCTACATAATCAAGAATCAAGCGGGTCAGTTTGGTGGGAGGACTGTTTTCTCTTGCAATCTAGCTATTTGAGTGACCAGTTCCAGGCAGAAACATAAAAAAATGTTCTACGCCCCCCCCTTCACAGCATGGCTAATTAAAGGCTAATTGAAGGAAAGAGAGCTCAAAATCAGGAAAAGATGTCTGAGGAGGGCTCAATACCTTTACTCCTTTGAAAGCAGTTGAAAATGCATTGGGGTAATACAGTTCCTTTTAAATACTATTAGACGTCAGCCAGAAGTACAATTAAGATACTACACACTAGGCCATGCCCCACTTTGTCTTGGATTGAAATCCGGCCCTGCAGATGGGAGAAAAAGTAATGAACAGCATTATTACCTACATTAACTAAATGAACAGCTGAATTTAGATATAATGGTCTAAATTGTACGCTTCTCACTAACATACTAACTATATCCTTGTTTTTTGGACCACTATACTAAAAAATAACTCAAGAAGAATTCATTTGTAATAATAAGCTTCAATTTATCAACACCCCTTGTAAGATTGATTTAATGGGCTCCACGGTCAGTTGCTGATCTCTGCCACCGACCCCAAGCTTGACACAGACCTGATGGGATTTGGGCTGTCTTACGCATAGACCACTGCATTACATTTCACATTTCACAAGAGGGTGGTTGGGATAAGTGAGTTACCATCTGTTATCTAGAATCATTATATACTAGCTGAGAATGGTTTTTTTGAGTATAGTTGTCCTTTAAAGTGTGCAACAGTGTTACAAGTTTGGGAGAAACACAGCCTCTGGCAGCAATTTAATATCACCAGAGCTAGCTGCAGTTTAAATGACAATTTTAAGGCCAGCAAACAGCTGGTGTTAAACTAAACAAAACATAACTGGAAAAATCACATTTAACCGGATCCCAATTGCAAATATCAAATCCTCAGTTTCGGCCTCACAGAAGCGAAAGTGCTTTTGAAATTTCCTCCAGTACCTTTATTTTCATTTTACGCTGGGTCCTTGTCCCCCTAAAATTCCTACGTTTTTAACTTGACTTCCGACTTCCTGTTTTCTGCTGAGATTCTCTCAGCCAAGCAAAATATATTTCACAATGCCAATAGTGTAAGGCAAAGCCTTCCCTTGTGAGCACAGCTAGGGCAACAAAAGTGTTTCTACACACCGATCAGAAAAGTGGGAGTTTCCTGATAGAAGCTAGAGATTTTGGCTGCAGGTCCTGATCCATTAACTTTTAGTATTTATATATACAGTGCGTAAACTAGGAATCAACTGGTTCCCTAGCAAACATGGTGGGGGCCCTACCATGCTTTATCCCAGTGGTTGTTTCTGAGATAGGTTATGTCACAGTAAAAATAAGAAGATGGGCCCCCTTGGCACCTAGGCCTCTTTCCCCTGGTAGGTTTATGTACTAGTAATTTAGTTGTACAGTTACACAAGAAATAATGGTGGGGGCGTCCAACTGTACATCATGTCCTGTGCAAAAAAAAAGTATCCAGCCGCATTTCTTTCTTCTCCTAAAATATAAAACAAATAAAGTATCTGTTTCAAAAATCGTTAAACTTTGTTGGACCACATCAGCAATAGGTTATTTTAAACAGTCTGGGTATACATGGTATGTTAAAATTTTTCTTAAACTCGTTGAAATATTTATGTTATGAAAGAAATGCAGACGAATAAAGTAGACAACTTCAAAGGTTTGGTTTGCCTACCCCCAGAAATCGTCTGTTCGAACTCAATTATGCTTCAAAATGAAAACAGAAAATTAAAGCTTGATGTTAAAGGTTAATGTTGATATTATTTTGTCATAGGGAATACATATTAATCCATTTTTTTAAGCATGTTCTTAATATGGGTGATCCTTTTTAAAATCTTTGCAATCAATAGTACACTTCTAGATTTTCTAGCTTAAATTGCCAACATATATATACATGGGAAGCATCTAATGTGGTTCAAAGGCAAGACCCAAAGAAACAACAACTCACAGTGATAACAGCTGTTAATCAGATTTTTAAATATTTTAAATACATAATAATAATAATATATCATTGAGATAATTTATTAAGGCATGTTCACCCTCAGAAGAACCCCCCCTCCATAAAACTAGAACCCCCTATGATCACAATACTTACATAGATTTCTTTTTCCCTGAACAAAAAGACTCATCTTCCAGTCCCCCTTCTCCTTCTGTTTTCCCTGTGGGTGTCAGCCATCGTTTGACAGCCAATGACTACTGGGATGCTACACTATAGCCATCTCTCTATGGCTGCCCCTGAGCCATACAGACCTCTTTAATGCTGTGAGAAGAGGTGGAAAAGATTGGAATAGGGATCAGCAAGACTTTGTGAGTATCTTTGTTCAGGAATGCAACTGGTATTCTTCAGCGTGGGAGCACAGAGAAAGAAAATATTATAACGAAAGTCGGCATTAGGGGTTAACCTTTCTACCTGGCTAAGTTGTATTTAGTTCAGGTGATTTTTCCATGATAATGAGTATATAAAAATATGAGTTTTTACCTAAAATGTTATATTTTTGTGTGTGCTACTACTCTCTTCTTTACAATCTCATCTGACTTCTGACTTTATCACTATACCTCCCAACCAAACTGACCGGATTGGACTAAATTTGCACCTCCCTTGGGCTGCTTCCGAAGCAGTAAATTCATTTATACCTATCTGACATGGACATACTTCTCACATGCAGATGTCCGCCATGTAAGTTAACCAAAGCTTATAAAGCGTGCTCAGCAACAGGAGCCAATTTTATAATTTATCTCTGTTTATTGTTCCTAATCTATAGCTGGTCAGGAAAATCTTACTATGTCAATAGAGCCTTGCACTAACCAGGAAATCATCAACATGGATAGATTATGCAGCAGTTTAAAGATAGTGCACTGGTAACATCAAGTTATGGGTTCATTGGAAGCTGCAAGCTTTAAAATCCTGTTGCCATATTATTTTTTTTACCTATACCCCTCCAGAGCCTAGCTTTGTGCCCTTGGAAGTTGTAACATCTTTTTAATGGGTTTGCCGAAGTTAAAGAGCTGTCCACCCTAAATTTAATTTTGTTATGCTTATTCCCCATGGGACTCCCCCCCAACCAGCATATTTTTTTTTTTAGCCCCCCAAACTCTACTTACCCTCTCCCTCTTTCCTCCGACGCGCTCCCGGCCCTCTGCTTGCAAGGAAATGCAAGCAGAGGGGCGGACCGGCAGCCGCGTCTGTTGATTGGCTGAGCGCAGCCAATCACGGACGCGGCTGCCGGCATCTCACTCCAGCGTAGGAAAGCGAGAGGTAAGTTAAAGTTTGGGGAGCTTGTATAAAATAAAAATCTGCGGTGGGCTTGGGGGACATGGGGTTACTACTGTAAAAGGGATTATGCTAGTGGAGGTATAGCAGAACGGTCGGGGAGTTCGGTAGATTTATTGAGGGGGTACGTTAGGTTGGAGTAAGGGCGCAGTACGCATTGCAATGAATTCCGTATGGCCAGGTAGCATGCAGTGTCCTAATGGACCTGCTAGCCTCCTGGTGGTCATTTTTTTTTTTTGGGACTTTGGGGGGGGACTACAGGAGAACCCTATGGAGCTGGGATGTAGAGGTAAGGATTAAACTACAACTACATGGTGGGGGGGGCCAGTAGTTTTGGGTGGGGGGATTATAGTTTTGGGGGTGGACTGGCCCTTTAAAAAAAGCTCTGGCCCCTCTGAGATTTCAGCTATAGAAATCAGGGAGGCACACCCAGGTAGAGTTAATAGCAAACTTTCATTTATGAGTGGCTCACCATACAAGCCAGATACACAACGTTTTCGGGGGGGTCCACCCCCTTCCTCACACACCTGAGAAGGGGTTTGGACCCCCCCGAAACGGTGTTTTCTTGTATGACAAGTACATGTCAGAATCTCTAGAAAATCTAAACTATTTTGGTTATGATAGCGGACTTGGAAAAGCATATACACAGCTGCATATTAATATTATGTTTCATGCATCTATAAATATTAATTCAAAAAACATTTCATGTCCCACATGTTTTGCTCCAAATCTGCAATTGTGGAAAGCATAATGTGTCTGAAAAAAATGCATAGCTTCTATGGTAGACTAAAAGTTGTTTCAAATTAAAAAAAATATGCTTTTTCAAAATTGACGCAACTGCCAGTTTTGAAGGGTGTTTTTCTATAAATTTTTATGTCTAAATTACCTCTACTTTACTCCGCATAGAAATAGAATAACAAATTGTAAATACCCATCTCACATATCACCTGACACATGCTTGATTTTATAGACACGACCATCCGCACTGTGTTTGTTTTTTTTTACCTACTTCTCCAAATATGGTAAACAGAGCTAAATTTCCGGAGTCTGCCATTAATACTGCATAGTTCTAGACTAGTATGTAACCTCCTAGCAACCATTGTGAGGTAGGTAGGTAGGTAGGTACAGGGGGGTGGTAGGTAGGGAGATAGATAAACAGACAGTGATAGATAGATGAGAGAAAGGTAGGTAGGTAGGTAGGTAGGTAGGTACAGGGGGGTGGTAGGTAGGGAGATAGATAAACAGACAGTGATAGATAGATGAGAGAAAGGTAGGTAGGTAGGTAGATAGGCAGATAGCAGAGGTAGACAGATAGCAGAGGTAGACAGATAGCAGAGGTAGACAGATAGCAGAGATAGATAGATAGATAGATAGCAGAGATAGATAGATATATGGATAGCAGAGATAGATAGATAAATATCAGAGATAAATAGATATATAGATAGCAGAGATAGATAGATAATAGAGATAGATAGACAATAGCGATAGATAGATAATATATATATATATATATAGATAGATAGATAGATAGCAGAGATAGATGGATGGATAGATAGATAGAGAGATAGATAGCAGAGATAGATAAATATCAGAGATAGATAGATATATAGATAGCAGAGATAGCTACATAGCAGAGATAGATAGATAGATAGATAGATAGATAGATAGATAATATAGATGGATAGCAGAGATAGATAAATAGCAGAGATAGATAGATAGATAGATAGATAGATAGATAATATAGATGGATAGCAGAGATAGATGGATAGCAGAGATAGATGGATAGCAGAGATAGATAAATATCAGAGATAGATAGATATATGGATAGCAGAGATAGATGGATAGCAGCGATAGATAGATAGGATAGATAGATAGAATAGATAGATGGATAGCAGAGATAGATGGATAGATAGATGGATAGATAGATGGATAGATAGATGGATAGCAGAGATAGGAGGGATAGCAAGATATGGTGATAGCAGAGATAGGTAATAGCAGAGATAGTGATAGATGGATAGATAGATGGATAGAGTAGATGGATAGGCAGAGATAGGTGGATAGCAGAGATAGTGGGATAGCAAGATAGATGGATAGCAGAGATGGATAGATGTGGATAGCAATAGGTGGATAGCAGAGATAGGTGGATAGATAGATAGGCAGAGATAGATAGCAAGATAGATAGATAGCAAAGATAGATGATAGCAGAGATAGTAGAATAGATAGAACTTAGAGATAGATAGATAGCAGAGATAGATAGATAGCAGAGATAGATAGATAGAACTTAGAGATAGATAGATAAATAGAGATAGATAGATAGCAGGATAGATGATAGCAAGATAGATAGAATTAGATAGAAATAATAGATAGCAGAGATTATCGATAGATGCAGATGATAGATAGATAGATAGAAGAATAGATAGATAGATAGATAGATAGATAGATAGATAGATAGATAGATATATATATAGCAGAGATAGATAGATAGATAGATAGCAGAGATAGATAGCAGAATAGATGCAAGATATAGCAAGATAGATAGCAGAGATAGATAGCAGAGATAGATAGCAGAGATAGATAGATGCAGAGATAGATAGATGAGATAAATGATATAGATAGTATAGATAGATGATAGACAGAAGATGATAGATAGATCGCAGAGATAATAGATAGCATAGATAGTAGATGATAGATGTTAGATAGATAGATAGATAGATAGATGATGAGAGAGAGATAGATATAGATAGATAGCAGAGATAGATAGATAGTCAGAGATAGATGGATAGATTAGGATAGAGAGATAGATAGATAGCAGAGATAGAGGATATATAGATACAGAGATATATAGATAGATAGATGATACTTAGAGATAGATTATAGAACTTAGAGATAGATAGATAGCAGAATAGATAGATAGCAGAGAGTAGATGGATAGAATAGATAGCAGAGATAGATGATAGCAGAGATATAGATAGAACTTAGAGATAGTAATAGCAGATATAGATAGATAGCTTAGAGATAGATAGATAGAACTTAGAGATAATAGATAGCAGAGATAGATATATAGATAGATAGATGATAGAACTAGAGATAGATAGATAGACTTAGAGATAGATAGATAGCAGAGATATAGATAGATAGCAGAGATATATAGATAGATAGCAGAGATAGATATGATAGCAGAGATAGATGATAGATAGTATAGATAGATAGATAGAATGATAGATAGATGAGATATAGCGAGATAGATAGATAGATAGAGAGATGATAGATACGATAGTAGAGATAGATAGATAGTATAGCAGAGATAGATAGCAGAGATAGATAGCAGAGATAGATTAGATAGATGATAGCTATCTAGATAGATAGATAGATAGATGATAGATAGTACAAGATAGCAGAGATAATAGATGATAGATGATAGATAGATAGTAGATAGTGATGATAGATGAGATCGCAGAGATAGATAGATAGCTAGTGATAGATATAGATAGATAGATATAGATAGATAGATAGATATGTAGTGATAGAGAGAGTAGATATGATAGATAAGCAGAGATAGATAGATAGCAGAGTAGATAGATAAGCAGAGATAGATAGATAGCGAGATAGATAGATGCAGAGATAGTTAGTAGATAGATATAACAGAGATAGTATAGAGTAGATAGATAGCAGAGATAGAATTAAAGAAATAAGCAGAGATAGATAGATAGCAGAGATAGATAGATAGATAGAACTATAGGAGATAGATAAGATAGATAGATAGATAGCAGAGATAGATAGCTAGAGAGATAGATAGATAGATGATAGTAGTGCTATATAGATAGATAGATAGCTAGATAGCAGAGATAGATAGATAGCAGATAGATAGATAGATGATGATAGATAGATAGATAGATAGATGAGAAGAAGATAGATAGATAGGATAGATATAGATATAGATAGATAGATAGAGAGATGATAGAGATAGATGCAGAGATAGATAGCGAGATAGATACGAGATAGATACGAGATAGATAGCGAGATAGATAGCAGAGATAGATAGATAGCAGAAATAGATAGATAGCAGAGATAGTTAGATAGCAGAGAATAGTTAGTAGCAGAGATAGTTAGATAGATAGATAGAAAGCAGAGATAGATAGATAGATAGCAGAGATAGATAGATAGAACTTAGAGATAAGATAGATATCTAGATAGAAGATAGCAGAGATAGATAGATAGATTAGATGATAGATATATAGATAGATAGATAGCAGAGATAGATACAGAGATAGATAGATAGCAGAGATAGGATTAGATATCAGAGATAGATAGATGAGGTGCAGAAGATAGATAGATAGCAGAGATAGATAGATATATGATAGATAGATAGATGGATAGCTAATATAGATAGATAGCAGAGTAGATTAGATGTAGATAGCATAGGATAGATAGATAGATGATAGATGAGAGATAGATAAGTAAGCTAAGATATAGATAGATGAGAGATGATAGAGAATAGATAGAGAGATAGATAGAGAGATAGATAGCAGATATAGTAGAGAATAAGATTAGAAGATAGATAGATAGATAGATAGATAGATAGATAGAGATTGATAGGATAGAGAGAGATATAGATAGAATAGATATAGATAGAAGAGATGATGATAGAGGATAGGATAGAGAGATAGATAGATAGATAGATAGCAGAGATAGATATATAGCAGAGATAGATAGATAGCAGAGATAGAGTACGATAGCAGAGATGTTTAGATAGTCAGAGATAGTTAGATAGGCAGAGATAGTTAGATAGATAGATAGAATAGATAGAGTAGATAGAGTAGGAATAGATAGATATAGGATAGTAGTAGGATGATAGGAACTTAGAGATAGATAAGATAGATAGATAGATAGATATGATAGATAGATAGCAGAGAAGTATAGATAGCAGAGTGATAGATAGCAAGAGTAGATAGATAGCAGGTAGATAGAAGATAGAACTTAGAGTGATAGATAGTATAGATACCAGATGATGATAATAGCAGGATAATGATAGATAGATAGCAGAGATAGATAGATAGCATAGAGATAGATAGATAGATAGATAGAATAGCTAGATAGATAGTATAGATAGCAGAATAGATAGATAGAGGATGATAGATAGCGAGATAGATAGTAGATGATAGATAGAGAGTAGATATATAGATAGATATAGATATGAAGATAGATAGAGAGATGATATCAGAGTATAGATAGAGAGATAGATTAGTAGAGATGATAGATAGTAAGAGATAGATAGATAGCAGAGATAGATATAGCAGAGATATAGTTAGATAGCAGAGATAGTAGTAGATAGATAATATATAGAAAGCAGAGATAGATAGATAAGCAGAGATAGATAGATTAGAACTTAGAGTATAGATAGATAGATAGCAGAGATGATAGATAGCTGAGAGATATATACAGATAGAGATGATAGAGAGATAGATAGGAGAGAGATAGAGAGACAGAGATAGATAGATAGCAGATAGATAGATAGCAGAGTTAGATGAATGCAAGATAGATAGAAGCATAGATAGATAGATACAAGAGATAGTTAGAAGCGAGATAGATAGATAGCAGAGATGTTAGATAGATAGATCAGAAAGCAGAGAATAGATAGATAGTAGGATAGAAGATAGATAAGATAGAACTTAGAGTAGATAGATAGATACTAGAGATAGATAGTAGAGATAGATAGATAGACAGAGAGTATGATATAGATAGATTAGCAGAGATAGATAGTGCAGAGATATATAGATAAGAATTGAGAGATAGATAGATAGATGCCGAGATTAATAGATAAGCAGAGATAGATAGATAGCAGTAGATAGATAGATACAGAGATAATAATAGCAGAGATAGATATATATAGATGATAGCTAGATAGATAGATAGATAGGAAATAGATGAGCAGATATAGATAGATAGATATAAGATAGATAGAGAGATAGATAGAGAGATAGATAGAGAGATAGATAGAGAGAGATAGATAGAGAGAGATCAAATAATAGTAAGATAAATACAGAGATAGATAGATAAGCAGATGTAGTAATAGCAGATAGTATAGATAGATAGATAGATAGATAGAAAGAGAGTAGATAGATATAATAGACTGATTAGATAGGATAGATAGAGAGGATGAGATATATATAAGATAGATAGATAGCAGAAATAGATAGAGCGAGATAGATAGAATAGCAAGAGTAGATAGATAGCAGAGATAGATAGATAGCAGAGATAGATAGTAGAGTAGTCGAGTCGAGCGATATAGTAGCAGAGATAGATAGTATAGATAGATCAGTAAATATGTAGATAGCAGAGATAGTATGATAGCAGGATAGTTAGATAGCAGAGATAGTTAGTTAGATAGATAGATAGATTAGAAAGAGATAGAGATACAAGATAGATACATAGAACTTGAGATAGATAGATAGTGCAGAGATAGATATAGATAGTAGAGATAGAGAATAGAGATAAGATAAGAAGATAGATTAAGAGATAGATAAGATAGATTAGATAGATAGCAGAGTAGATAGATAGACAGAGAAATAGATAGATAGCAGAGAGATAGATAGCAGAGATAGATAATAGCAGAGAGATAGATACGATAGATAGATATATAGATAGATGATAGATAGATAGATAGATAGATGTATAGATAATGATATAGCAAGATAGATAGATGATAGATAGAGAGAAGATATATAATTATCGATAGCAGAGATATGATAGATAGATAGATTAGATAGATAGATAGATAGGATAGATAGAGAGATAGATATAGATAGTAGAGATATAGATAGATGGGAGAGAAGATAGATAGCAGAGATGATAGAGAGATAGATGAGATAGATAGCAGAGATAGATAGAGATAGATAGATGATGATAGATAGCAGTAGATAGATAGATAGATAGATAATAGAATGATAGATGATAGAGAGAGATAGATAGTAGATAGATAGATATATAGATAGATAGATAGATATAGATAGAGAGATAGATAGAGAGATAGATAGAGAGATAGATAGCAGAGATAGATAGATAGCAGAGATAGTAGATAGATAGATAGATGATAAAGCAAGACAGATAGTTGATAGCAGAGATAGTTGATCGCAGAGATAGTAGATAGATAGATAGAAAGCAGAGATAGATAATAGATAGATGAATAGACATAGAATTAGAGATAATATATAATAGAGATAGATAATAGATAGAGAGATAGATAGATAGACGAGATAGATAGATAGCAGAGAAGATAGATAGCAGAGATAGATAGATAGATAGCTAGAGATAGATAGATAGATGCAGAGATGATAGAAGCAGATGATAGATAGATAGCAGATGAATAGATAGTCGATAGAGACGAATAGATGATAGATAGATGATAGATAGATAGATAATATAGATAGATAGCAGAGATAGATAGATAGATAGATAGCAGAGATAGATAGAGAGATAGATAGCAGAGATAGATAGCAAGATAGATAGCGAGATAGATAACGAGATAGATAGCAGAGATAGTTAGATAGCAGAGATAGTTAGATAGCAGAGATAGTTAGATAGCAGAGATAGTTAGATAGATAGATAGAAAGCAGAGATAGATAGATAGCAGAGATAGATAGATAGA
>JAACNH010002357.1:0-41241 GCA_019447015.1 Hymenochirus boettgeri
GTACCCCATTTCATCTGTCTATGTACCCTTTATGGTCTTGTACCCCCTTTATCTGTATCTGTACCCCTTTCATTGTCTCTGTACCATTTCATCTGTCTCTGTACCCCCTTTCATCTGTCTTGTACCCCATTCATCTATCTCTGTACCGTTTCATCTGTCTCTGTACCCCCTTCATCTGTCTCTGTACCCCTTTCATCTGTCTCTGTACCGTTTCATCTGTCTACTTGTACCTTTCATCTGTCTCGTACCCCGTTCATCTGCGCTGTACCCCCTTCATCTGTCGCTGTCCCCCTTAATCTGCGCTTGTACCCCCTTTCATATCGTCTCTGTACACCCTTTATCTGTCAATGTACCCCTTTCATCTGTCTCATACCCCCTTTCATCTGTCTCTGTACACCCTTTCATCTGTCTCTGTAACCCCTTCATTCTGTCTTGTACCCCTTGATCTGTCACGGTACCCCTTTCTTCTGTCCTGTATCCCCCTCTGTCTTCTATACCCCCGTTTAATCTGTAAGGTACCCTTTTCATCTGTCGCTGTTCACCCTTTATCTGTCTCTGTACCCCTTTCATCTGTCTTGTACCGTTTGATCTGTTCTGTACCGTTCATCTGTCTCTGCTAACCTTTCATCTGTCTCTGTACCACCTTTATCTGTCGCTGTTAACCATTTTCATGTTGTCCCTGTACCCCTTCACTCTGTCGCTGTACCCCCTTTCATCTAACGCTGTACACCCTTTCATCGTCGCTTGTGCCCCTTTCATCTGTGCTGTTACCTTTATCTGTCTCTTGTACCCCCTTCAATCTGTCGCTGTACCACTTTCATCTGTCGCTTGTAACCCTTTCATCTGTTGCTTGTACCCTTTATCTGTTGCTGTACCCCTTTCATCTGTCTCTGTACCCGCTCTGTCTCGTATCATTCATCTGTCTCTGTACTCTCTCTTCTCTGTCTCTGTACCCCTTTCATCTATCTCTGTACCCCTTTATGTTCTGTTACCCCTTTCATCTGTCTCTGTACCGTTTATCGGTCTCTGTTACCTTTCATCTGTCTATGTACCGTTTACTGTGTCTGTAGCCTTTCATGTCTGTACCCCCTCTTATCGTTCTGCTACCATTTCATCTGTCTCTGTAACCCTTTCATCTGTCTCGTACCATTTCATCTGTCTCTGTACCCTTTCATCGTCTCTGTACCCCCCTTCATCTGTCGCTGTACCCCCTTCATTGTCGTCTGTACCCCTTTCTATGTCTCGTACCCCCTGTCATCTGTCGATTGTACCCCTTTTATCTGTTCTCTGGACCCCTTTCATTGTCTCTGTATCCCGTTTTCATAGTCTCTGGACTCTTTCATCTGTCCTGTACCCTTTCATCTGTCTCTGTACCCCCTTATTCTGTCTCTGTACCCCTTTCATCGTACTTTACCCCTTCATCATGTCTCTGTACCGTTTCATCTGTCTCTGTACCCCCTTTCATCTGTCTCCTATACCCCTGTGCATCGTCTCTGTGACCCCTTTCATTGTTCTCTGTCCTTCATTGTCTCTGACCCTTTCATACTCTCTTGTACCCTTTCATCTGTCGCTGTACCCCTTTCATCTGTCGCTGTACCCCTTTCATCTGTCTCTGTACCCTTTCAATCTGTCGCTGTACCCCCTTTCATCTGTCTCTGTACCCCTTTCATGCTGTATGTCTTACCGTTTCATCTGTCTCTGTACCCTTGTCATCTGTTTTTCCTTGTTTTTTTAACCCCTTTCATCTGTCTCTGTACCCCCTTCATCTGTCTCTGTCCCTTTTATCTGTCTTGCCTACACTTTCATCTGTCTCTGTACCTGTTTCATCTGTTCTGTACCCTTTTCATCTGTCTCTATAACCCTTCATCTGTCTCTGTACCCCTCATCTGTCTGTACCCCTTTCATCTGTCTCTGTACCCTTTCATCTGTCTCTGTACCCTTTCATCTGTCTCTGTACCCTTTCCATCTGTCTCTGTACCCCTTTCATCTGTCTCTGTACCCTTCATCTATTGCTGTACCCCCTTTCATCTGTCTCTGTACCCCTTTATCTGTCTCTGTACCCCCTTTCATCTGTCTCTGTACCACTTTCATCTGTCTCTGTACCTCCTTTCATCTGTCTATGTACCCCTTTCATCTGTCTCTGTACCCCTTTTATCTGTCTCTTACCCCTTTCATCTGTCTGTACCGTTCAATCTGTATCTGTACCCCTTTTTATCTGTCTTGTACCCTTTCATCTGTCTCTGTACCGTTTCATCTGTCTCTGTACCCCTTTCATCTGTCTCTGTACCGTTTCTTCTGTGTCTGTCCCCTTTCATCTGTCTGTGTACCCCCTTTCACCTTTTGCTGTACCCCCCTTTCATCTGTCACTGTACCCCCTTTCCTCTGTCTCTGCACCCTGTCATCTGTCTCTGTACCCTTTTCATCTGTTTTCTGTACCCCTTTATCCTGTTCATGTGCCCTCATCTGCACCCCTTTCATCTGTCTCTTCCCCTTCAATCTGTCTCTGTACCCTTTCATCTGTCTATGTACCCCCCTTCATCTGTCCTCTACCCCCTTTCATCGTCTCTGTACCTTTCTCTTTACCTTCATAGCTCTCTGTACCCCCTTTCATCGGTCTCTGTACCCCGTTTCATATGTCTCTGACCCTTTCATCTGTCTCTGTACCCCTTTCATTGTCCTGTACCCCCTTATCTGTCTCTGTACCCATTTCATCTGTCTCTGTACCACTTTCATCTGTGCTCGCTGTACCAGTTTCATCTGTCCGTACCCCTTTCAATCTGTATCTATACCCTTTCATCTGTCTCTGTACCCCCTTTATCTGTCTCTGTACCCTTTCATCTGTCTCTGTACCCCTTTCATCTGTCTCTGTACCCCTTTCATCTATTGCTGTACCCCCTTTCATCTGTCTCTGTACCCCTTATCTTGTCTCGCCCCTTTCATCTGTCTGTACCCCTTTCATCTGTCTCTGTACCCCCTTTCATCTGTCTATGTACCTCTTCATCTGTCTCTGTACCCTTTATCTGTCATCTGTACCCCTTATCGTTCTTGTACCGTTTATCTGTCTCTGTACCCCTTTCATCTGTCTCTGTACCCTTTCATCTGTCTCTGTACCGTTTCATCTGTCTCTGTACCCCTTTCATCTGTCTCTGTACCGTTTCTTCGTGTCCTGTACCCTTTCATCTGTCCTGTACCCGTTCACCTTTAGCTGTACCCCTTTCATTTGTCCTGTGACCCCCTTTCCTCTGTCCTCTGTTACCCCTTTCATCTGTCTCTGTACCGTTTCTTCTGTTTCTGTACCCTTTCATCTGTTCTGGTACCCACCTTTCATCTGCCACCCTTTTCATCTGTCTCTGTACCCCTTTCATCTGTCTCTGACCCTTTCATCGTCTCTGTACCCCTTTCATCTGTCTGTCGTACCCCTTTGCATTTGTTCGCTGTACCCTTTCATCTGTCTCTGTTACCCCCTTTCATCTGTTCTGTACCCCATTCATCATCTCTGTACCGTTTCACTCTGTCTCTGTACCCCCTTTCATCTGTTCTCTGTACCCTTTCTCTGTCTCTGCTACATTCATTGTCTCACCCTTTCATCTGTCTCTGTACCCCTTTCATCTGTCCTGTACCCCCTTTCATCTGTCGCTGTACCCCCTTTCATCTAACGCTGTACACCCTTTCATCTGTCTCTGTACCCCCTTTCATCTGTATATGCTGTACCCCCTTTCATCTGTCTCGATACCCTTTCATCGTCTCTGTACCCTTCATCTGTCTTGCTGTACCCCTTTATCTGTCTCTGTACCCCCTTTTTGTCTGTCGCTGTACCCCTTTCTGTCTGTCTCTGTACCCCCTTGATCTGTCGCTGTACCCTTCTTCATCTTGTCGCCTGTACCCCTTATCATGTCTCTGTACCCCTTTCATCTGTTCTATGTAGCCGTTTTATCTGTCTCTGTACCATTTTCCATCATGGCTCTGTAACCTTTCACGTCTCTGTACACCTTTACTGTACGCTGTACCCCATTTCATTTGTCGCCCCTGTACCCCCCTTTCATCTGTCGCGTACCCCCTTATCTAACGCTGTAACCCCTTTCATCTGTCGTTGCCCCCCTTTCATCTGTCGCTGTACCCTTTCACTGTCATTGTACCACCTTCACTGTCGCTGTACCCCTTTCATTTGTCTCTGTACCTCATCTATGTTGACTGTACCCCTTTCATCTGATCTCTGTACCCCTTTATCTGTCATCTGTACCCCGTTCATCTGTATCTGTACCACTTTCTATGTTCTGTACCTCCTTTCATCGTCTCTGTACCCCTTCATCTATCTCTGTACCCCTTTTACTGTCTCTGTACCCCTTCATCTGTCACTGTACCCCCTTTCATCTGTCCGTACCCCTTTCATTGTCTCGTACCCCCTTTAATCTGGTTCTGTACCCCCTCATATTTTCTGTCTTTCATGTACCCCTTTCTCTGTCTCTGTACCCCTTCATCTGTCTCTGTACCCCTTTCATCTGTCTCTGTACCCTTTCATCTGTCCTCTTTGTACCCCCTTTATCTGTCTCTGTACCCGTTCATATGTCTCTGTGTACCCCTTCATAGTCTATGTACCCTTTCATCTGTCTCTGACACCTTTCAATCTGTATCTGTACCGTTCTATGTCTCTGTACCCTTTCATCTGTAACTATACCCTTTCATCTGTCTCTGTACCCCCTTTCATCTGTCTCTGTACCCTTTCATCTGTCTTCTGTACCTTCATCTCTCTCTCGTACCCTTTCATCTGTTGCTGTACCCCTTTCATCTGTCGCTCTACCCCCTTTCATCTGTCTCTGTACCCCCTTTCATCTGTCGCTGTACCCCTTTTATCTGTACCCCTTCATCTGTCTCTGTACCCCTTTCATCTGTCTCTGTACTCTTTCTCTGTCTCTGTACCCTTCATCTGTCTCCTGTACCCCCTTTCATCTGCTCTGTACCCCTTTTATCGGTATCCTGTATCATTTCATCTGTCCTGTTACCGTTTCATTGCTCTGTACCCCTTTATCGTCTTATACCCTTCATCTGTCCTCGTACCCCTTTCATCTGTCTCTGTACCCCCCTTTGATCGTTCTCTGTACCCTTTCATCGGTCTCTGTACCACCTTTCATCTGTCTCTGTACCCTTTCATTGTCTCCTGTACCCCTTTCATCGTCTCTGTACCCTTTCATTATTGCTGTCCCCCTTATCTGTTGTACCCCTTTATTGTCTGTACCCCTTTCATCTGTCTTGTACACTTTCTCTGTCCTCTGTACTCCTTTCATCTGTCTATGTACCCCTTTCATCTGTCTCTGTACCCCTTTATCTGTTCTCGTTTACCCCTTTCATCTGTCTGTACGTTTCATCTGTCTCGGTACCCCTTTATTTCTCGCTACCCTTTCCTCTAGTCTCGTACCGTTCACTGTCTCTGTACCCCTTCATCTGTCTCTGTACGTTTCTTCGCTTTCTGTAAACTTCATTGTCTGTGTTACCCCCTTTCACCTTTGCTGCTTACCCCCTTTCATCTGTCACTGTACCCCTTTCATCTGTCTCTGTACCCCCCTTTTCATCTGTCTACCTTCATTTACTGTACCCCTTTGATCTGTTCTGGCCCACCTTTATCTGTCACCCCTTTCATCTGTCCTTACCCCCTTTCAATCTGTCTCCTTACCCTTTCATCTGTGCTGTACCCTTTCATCTGTCGCTCGTACCCCCCCTTTCATCTGTATCTGTACCCCTTTTTTATCTGTCTCTCTACCCCTTTAATCTGTATCTGTACCCCTTTCATCTGTCTCTGTACCTTTCATCTGTCTCGGTAACCCCTTTCATCTGTCTCTGTACCCCCTTTCTCGTCTCTGTACACCCTTTCTGTCTCTGTAACCCTTTCATCTGTCATCTGTACCGTTTCATCGTTCTGTCCCCTTTCATCTGTCTCTACCCCCTTTCATCTGTCTGCTGTAACCTTTCATATTGTCTCTGTACCCTTTCATCTGTCTCTGTACCCCCTTTCATCTGTCTCTGTAACCCTTCATCTGTCTCTGTACCCTTCATTATTCTGTACCCCTTTCATCTGTCTCTGTACCCTTTATCTGGCTCTGTACCCCCTTTCATATGTCTCTGTAACCACTTTATCTGTCTCTGACCTCCTTTCATCTGTCTACTGTACCCCTTTATCTGTCTTGTACCCCCTTTTATCTGTCTGCTGTACCCCTTTCATTCTGTCTGTTACGTTTCATCTGTGTTGTACCCCTTAGCTGTCTCTCCTCCCCTTTCATCTGTCTCTCCGTCGTCTGTACCCCTTTTCATCTGTATCTGTACCGTTTCTCTCTGTGTTGTGCCCTTTCATCTGTCTGTGTACCCCCTTTCACCTTTTGCTGTACCCCCTTCATCTGTACTGTACCCCCTTTCCTTGTCTCTGTACCCCCTTTATCTGGCTTGTACCCTTTACATCTGTTTCTGTACCCCCTTTCATCTGTCTCTGATAGCCCCTTTCATCTGCACCCCTTTCATTGTCTCTGTACCCATTTCATCTGTATCTTACCCTTTATCGGTCTCTGTACCCCCTTCATCTGTCTCGGTACACTTTCATTTGTCTCTGCTGTAACCTTTCATCGTCTCTGTACACCCTTTCATCTGTTCTTACCCCATTCACTATTCTGTACCGTTTATCTGTCTCTGTACCCCGCTTTCATCTGTTCTGTACCCTTTCATCTGTCTGCTGTACATTTCATGTACTGCTTACCCTTTCTCTGTTATGACCCCCTTTTAATATGTCGCTGTACCCCCTTTTCTGTCGCTGTACCCCTTCATCTGTACCTGTACCCCCTTCATCTGTCCTGTACCCCTTTTCTGTCTGCTATACCCCTGTTTCATCTGTCTGCTTACACTTCATCTGTTATCTGTACCTAATGACCTTTGATCTGTCTCTGTAACCCCCTTTGATTGTCGCTGTGTCCCTCTTTCTTTGTGCTTGTTACACCCTTTGATCTGTCGCTTGTACCCTTTCATCTGTCGCTGTACCACTTTCATCTGTCTCTGTACCCCTTCATACTGTCTCTGTACGTTTGATCTGTCTCTGTAACCATTTATATGTCTCTGTAACCTTTCACCTATCTTCTGTACCACCTTATCTGTCGCTGTTACCCCCATGTCATTGTCCCTGTACCCCCTTTCATCGATTCGCTTACCCCCTTTCATTTCAACGCTGACACCCTGTATCTGTCGCTGTGCCTCCCTTTCATCTGTCGCTGTCCCCTTTCATTGTGCGTACACACTTTCATCTGTCGCTTGATTACCCCTTTCATTGTCTCTGTACCATTTCATCTGTTGCTGGTCCCCCTTTCATCGGTCTTGTACCCCTTATCTGTTTCTGTACCCCTTTCATCTTGTCATTGTACCACTTCATCTGTCTTGTACCTCCTTTCACCTGTCTGTCCTTGTACCCTCATGTCTTCTGTACCCCTTTATCTGTCTCTGTACCCCTTTCATCTCTCTACTGTACCGTTTAATCTGTCTACTGTACCCTATTCATCGTGTCTCTGTACCGTTTCATCTGTGTCTGTACCCTTTCATCTGTCTCTGTACCCCCTGTCACCTTTGCTCTAACCCCTTTAATCTTGTCACATGTACCCCTTTCATCGGTCTCTGTACCCCGTTCATCTGTTCGTACCACTTTTCATCTGTTTCTGTACCCCCTTTCATCTCTCTGTACCCCTTAATCTGCACCCCTTTCATTCTGTACCCTTTCAAATCTGTGTCTGTTACCCCTTTCATCTGTCTCTGTAACCCTTCACCTGCTTTCCCTATTTATCTCTGTACCCCTTTATTCGTTCTCTGTACCTCGTCATCTGCTACTGTACCCCCTTCATTGTCTGCTTATCCATTTCATCTGTCTGTACCACTTTCATTCGTATATGCTACCCTTGTATTTGTCTATATATACACGTTTCATCTGTCTCAGTACCCCCTTTCATCTGTCTCTGTACCCCCATTCATCTATCTCTATACAGTTCATCTGTCTCTGTACCCCCTTTCATCTGTCTCTGAATAACCCTTTTCACTGTCTCTGTTTTTACCCATTTTCATCGTCTCTACCCTTTCATCTGTCTCTGTACCCCCCTCATCTGTCGCTGTACCCCCTTTTGTGTACCACTTCATGATCTGTACCCCCTTTCATTCTCTGACTTGCGATTGTACCCCCTTTATCTGTCTCGTAACCCGTTCTCTGTCTTCTGTTACCCGTTTCATCTGTCTCTGTAACCTCTTTCATCTTTCTCTGTAACCTTTCCTCTGTCTCTGACCCCTTCATCTGTCTTCTGTACCCTTTCATCTGTCTCTTTACCTCTTCATCTGTTCTGTACCGTTTCATCTGTTCTCTGTACCCTCCTTCATCTGCCTCTATAACCCTTTCATCTGACCCATCTCTGTACCCCCTTTCATCTGTTCTCGGTACCACTTTACATCTGTCCTCTGTACCCTTTCATCTGTTGCTGTCCTTTACCTCGTCTCGACTTAATGTTGCTCTGTACCCCCGTACATCTGTTCGTGCCCTTCATCGTCTCTGTACCCTATTCATCGGTCTCTGCTACCCATTATCTGTCTCTGTAACCCTTTCTCTGCTCTGTACCCTTTCATCTGTCTCTTACCTCTTGTCTAAGTTGTACCCAATTATCTGATCTCTGACCCTTGTCATCTGTCTATGACCCCTTATCTATTATCTGTACAATCTGGTCTCTTGACCCCTCATTCCTGTACCCTTCATCTGTATCTGTACATTTCATCTGTCTCTGTTACCCTTTCCATCTGTCTTCTGACCCCCTTCATCTGTCGGTGTACCCCTTTCGTATGTTCGGGCCCCCTTATCTGTCGCTGTCCACCTTTCATATGTCTCTGTATACACCGTCATCTGTCACTGCTCACCCCCTTTCAATCTGTCTCTATACCCCCTTATTTCAATCGTCTCTGTACCCCTTTCATCTGTTCTGTACCCCTTTCATCTGTCTCTGTACCCCCTTTTGAACTGTCGCTGTGACCCCCCTTTCTTCGTCCTGTATCCCTTCATCATGTCTTGTTCCCCCTTTGATCTGTCGATGGTACCCTTTCATTGTCGCTGTATGTCTGACCCTTAATCTGTCTCTGTACCCCTTTCATCTGTCTCTGTACGTTTCTCTGTCTCTGAACGTTTCACTTGTCTGTAACTTTCATCGTCTCTGCTACCACGTTTATCTGTCGTGACCCCATTTCATTGACGACCCTCACTGCTACCCCCTTTCATCTGGCTAGCTGTACACCCTTTCATCTGCGCTTGCACCTTTCATCTGTGCTGTGTACCCCTTTCATTCTGTCTGCTGTACTTCCTTCTTACCCTTCATTGTCGCTGTACCACTTCATCTGTCGCTGTACCCTTTCATCTGTCTCGTACCCTTTCATCTGTTGCTGTACCACCCTTCATCTGTCTATTACCCCTTTATCTGCTCTGAACCCCCTTTCATCGTCTCTGTACCACTTTACATCGGTTCTCTGTACCTCTCTTCGCTGTTACTCCGTTACTCTATCATCTATGTCCCTTTTATGCGTTCTCTGAACCCTTTTACATCTGTACTTGTACCATTTCATTGTCTCTGTTCCCCTTCCATCGGTCTCTGTTCATCTTCGTACTTTCATCATGTCTCTGTACCCCATTTCTACCTCTGTATCTCTTTACCCAACTTCATCTGGTCTCTGTACCTCTTTCAATCTGTCTCTGTACCCCTTTCATCTGTCTCTGTACCCCTTTAATCTGTCTCTTACCCCTTGATCGTTCGCTGTACCCCCTTTCTTCTGTCTATGTATCCCCGTTCATCTGTTCTGTACCCCTTGATCGTGTCGCTGACCTTGTTCATCTGTCGCGTTCGTACCCCTTTCATCTGTCCTGACCCCTTTCATCTGTCTCTGTTACCCTTGATCTGTCTCTGTATACCGTTTCATCTGTCTCGGTAATCTTTATCTGGCTCTGTACACCTTATCTGTCGTGTACCCATTTATTTGTCCCTGTACCCCCTTTCATCTGTCACTGTACCCCCTTTCATCTAACGCTGTACACCCTTTCATCTGTCGCTGTGCCCCCTTCATCTGTTGCTGTACCCATTTCATCTGTTCGGTACCCCTTATCTGGCGCCATGTACCACGTTTCATCTGTACGCTGTTACCCTTCTCAGGTTGTCTCTGCACCCTTCATCTGTTGCTGTACCCCCTTTTCATATGTCTCTGTAACCCCCTTATCGGTATTGTACCCCCTTTCATCTGTCTCTGTACCACTTTCATCTGTCTCTGTACCTCCTTTCATCTGTCTCTGTACCCTTTCATCTGTCTCTGTACCCTTTCATCTGTCTCTGTACCGTTTCATCTGTCTCTGTCCCCTTTCATCGTCTCTTGTACCGTTTCATATGTGGTTTTCTGTACCCTTTCATCTGTCATCGTACCCTTTACATCTGTTCTGTACTCCTTTCATCTGTTCTGCTTATCTCGACCCTTTCATCTATACTCTGTACCCCTTTTGATCTGTCTCTGTAACCTCATCTGTCTCGTACCATTTCATCTGTCTTGTACCCTTTCTTCTGTCTGTACCCCCCTTCAATCTGTCTCTGTAACACCTTATCGGTCTCTGTACCATTTCCACTGTCTCTTACCCTTTCATTGTTCTGTCTTCTCTGTCCTACCCCATTTCATCTGTCGCTGTACCCACTTTCATCTGTCTGCTGACCCCTTTCATATGTAATGTAAACCCCCTTTCATTGTCTCTGTACCCTTTATCGTTCACTAATGTCTTGTACCCCGTTTCATCTGTCTCAGTACCTCTTTCATCGTATCTGTACCTTTCATTGTCTCTGTACCCCTGTTCATCTGTATCTGTACCCCTTATAGTGTCTTTACCCCTTTCATCTGTCTCTGTACCGTTTCATCGTCTCTGTACAGCCTCTTTCATCTGTCTCTACTACCCCCACTTTCACCCCCCATCTGTCTCGTGTACCCTTCATCTGTCTTGACCCTATGTCATCTGTCTACTTGTACCCCTTTCCATTGTTCTCTGTACTCTGTCTATGCATTCATCTGTTGCTGTACCCCTTTCATCTGTCTCTGTACCCTTTAAATGTATGTACCCCCTTTTCATCTGTCTCTGTACCACTTTTCATCGTCTCTGTACCTCCTTTCATCTGTCTCGTACCACTTTCATTCTGTCTCTGCACCCTTTTTATCTGATTCATGTACCCCTTTCAATCTGATCTTGTTACCATTATCTCTGTCTCTGTCACCCCTTCATATGTTCTGTACCGTTTCATCTGTGTCGTACCATTCATCTGTCTGTGTACCCCCTTTCACCTTTTGCTGTACCCCCTTTCATCTGTCTCTGTACCCCCTTTCATCTGTTTCTGTACCCCCTTTCATCTGTCTCTGTACCCCCTTTCATCTGTACCCCCTTTCATCTGTCGCTTGTACCCAATTTCATTCTGTCTCTGTACCCATTTCATCGTCTCGCCCTTCATCGCCTTTTTCATCTGCTCATAGTACCCTTTCATTGTCTCTGTACCCTTTCCTAGTAGTCTCCTGTACCCCCTTTCATCGCTCGTACCCCATTCCATCTATCTCTGTACCGTGTCATCTGTCATGTACCCCCTTCACTAGTCTCTGTACCCCTTTTATCTTTCTCTGTACCATTTCATCTGTTCTCTGTAACACTTTCATCTGTCTCGTACCCCCGTTCACTTCGCCTACAGCCGTACCCCCTTCACTAGAGCGTATGTACCACCCCTTTCAATCTGTTCTCTGTACCCCCTTTCATCTGTCACTGTACCCCTTTATATCGTTCTCTATACCCCCTTTCATCTGCTCTGTACCCCTTTCATCTGTCTCTGTAACCCCTTCGTACTGTCTCTGTACCCCCTCTTGATCTGTCACGTGTACCCCCTTTCATTCTGTCTTGATATCACCCTTCATCTGTCTCTATACCCCCTTTGATCTCTCACTGTACCCTTTCATCGTCGCTGTACCCCTTTCATCGTCTCTGTCACCCTTATTAATCTTACCTCTGTACGTTGATCTGTCTCTGTACGTTTCATCTGTCTCTGTAACCTTTCATCTGTCTCTGTACCACCTTGATCTGTCAGCTGTACCCCATTTAATTTGTTCCTGTACACCCCCTTTCACTGTCGCTGTACCCCCTTTCATCTAAGCTGTACACCCTTTCATCTGCGGCGGTGCCCCTTTCATTGTTGATTGTACCCTTTCATCTGTCATGTACCCCGTTAATCTGTCGCTCTGTACCACTTTCATCTGTGCGTGTACCCCGTTCATCTGTATATTTACCCTTTCATCTTTGCTTTACCCCCTTTAATCTGTCTCTTGCCCCCGTTCACTGCTCGTCCGTATCTTGTACTCTTTCCATCTCTCTCTTACATCCTTCATTGTATCTGTACCCCTTCATCTATCTCTGTACCCTTTTTATCTGTCTCTGTAACACTTTCATCTGTCTCTGTACGTTTCATCGGTCTCTGTCCCTTTGCATCGTCCTCTGTACCGTTTCATCTGCCAGAACCCCTGTAGCCTTTCATTTGTAGCTCTGTACCCCCTTTTCATCTGTCTCTGTACCACTTTCATATGTTCTGTAACCTTCATCTGCTCTGTTACCATTTCATCTGTCTCTTACCTCATATGTCTCTGTACCCCCTTCATATGTCGCGTACCCCTTTCAATGTCAGCTTGTACCCCCCTTTCATCTGTACTCTGACCCTTTCATTCTGTCGATTGTACCCCCTTTTATCTGTCTCTGAACCCCTTCATCGTTCTGTACACGTTTTCATCTGTCCTCACAGCTACTCTTCATTCGGGCCTCTGAACCTTCACTCGTCTCTGTACCCCTTCATCTGTCTCTGTACCCCTTTCATCTGCTCTCCTAGTAGTACCACTTTCATCTCTGTACCGTTCATCTGTCTTGTACCCCCTTTCAATCTGTCTCTATACCCCTTTCATCTGTCTACTGACCCCCCCTTTCATCTGTCTCTGTTACCCTTGTCAATCTGCTCTGTACCCCTTTCATCTCTCTGTACCCTTATCACTTCGTTGCTGTTACCCCTTTCATCTGTCGCTCTACCCCCTGTCAATTAGGTCTATTGTACCCCTTTCATCTGTCAGCTTGTACCCCCTTTATCTGTCGACTTTACCCCTTTCATCTGTCTCTTGTACCCTGTTCATCTGTCTCCTGTACCTCTTCAGTCATGATGCGTCTGTACCCTTTCATCTGTATTCTGTACCCCCTTCTCTGTCTTCTGTACCCCCTTTTATCTGTCATCTGCTACCACTTTATCTGTCTCTGTACCGTTTCATCTGTCTCTGTACCCCTTTTCATCTGTCTCTATACCCCCTTCACTCTCTGCTTGACTATCTGTACCCCCTTTCAATCTGTCTCTGTACCCTAAATTAATCTGTATCTGTCCCCTTTCATCTGTTTGGTTTCAGTTCTGTACCCTTTCATCTGTCTCTGTACCCTTTCATCTGTCTCTGTACCCTTGTCATCTAATTGCTGATACCCCCTTTCATCTGTCTCTGTACCATTTATCGTCTCTGGTACACCCTTTCAACGTTCTCTGTACCACTTTCATCGTCTTTTTACCTCCTTTCATCTGTTCTATGTACCCCTTTCACTTCTGTTCCATCTGTACCCCTTTATCTGATCTTTACCCCTTTTCGTTTACTTGCTGTTCTGTACCCTTTTCATCGTCTCTTTAACCCTTTTCATCTGTCTCTGTACCCCTTTTCACTCTCGCTACTCATCTGTCTTGACGCTTCGTGTCGTACCATTTCAGTCTGTACCCCTTTACACTTTTCTGCCCCTCATCTGTACCGTCCCTTTCTCTGTTCTGTACCCCCATCTGTCTGTGTACCACCTTCACTCTGTTTCTTGTTGGACCCCCTTTATGCCTTTCCTGTACCCTCCTCTTCTCTGCACACCCTTTCTCTGTCTCTGTACCCCCTTTCATCTGTCTCTCGTACCCCTTTTCATCTGGTGCTGTACCCCCTTTCATCCTGCTCTCGCTCTACCCCCTTTCATCTGCTCTGTCTTATGCTTCTACCCCTTCATCTGTCTCTGTACCCTGTTTCATTTGTTACATTCATCGTACTCTGTTCCCTTATCTGTCTCTTACCCCTTTCGTATCGGTCCTAATAGGTCCGACCCTTTCATCTGTCTCTCTGTACTTATCCTCTTGTCCACTCAGCTGTTCTGTCTTTAAGGTCTGATCGTACCCCTTTTCATCTGTTCTGATACCCCTTCTCTGTCTCTTGTACCACCTTCATGTTCTATGTACTTATCTGTCCCTGACTCAAAACCTGAAAACATCTGTTTTATCCTTCCTTTTGTTCCTGTACACCCCTTTCATGATCGTCCGTTCGTCTTGACCCCTTTCAATCTGTCTCTGTTACCCCTTTCCATCTTCTCTGTGTACCCTTTCATCTAGTCTGCTGTACCCCTTTATCTGTCTCTGTGAACGCTAACTGTGACATTCTCATCTGTTCTGTACACTTTCACTGTCTCTGTACCTTCCTTTCAATCTGTCTATTGTACCCCTTGATCTGTTTCTGGACCCCTTACTCTGTCTCTACCCCTTTCCTGTCTGTTACGTTTCATGTCTCGAACCCCTTTTATCGTCTCCTGTACCCCTTTATCTGTCTCTGTACCGTTCATCTGTCTCTGTACCCCTTTCATCGTCTCTGTACCGTTTCTTCTGTGATGTGACAAACTTTCATCTGTATGTGTACCCCCTATTCACCTTGTTGGCTGGTACCCCTTCATCTGTCACTGTACCCCTCTTTACATGTCTCTGTACCCCCTCAAATCTACAGGATCTCTGACTCCTTCAGTCTGTTTTGTAGACCCCCTTTCATACTTTCTCTGTACCCCCTTTGCATCGTGCCACCCTTTCATACTGTCTCTGTTACCCATTCATCTGTCTCTGTACCCCTTTGAATCGGTGTCTGTACCCCCTTTCATCTGTCTTCGTACCTTTCATTGTATCTGTCTCTGTACCATCTTGTATCTGCTCTGTACCCCTTTCATTGTCCTGTAACCCCATCACTCTGATCTCTGTACCGTTTATCTGTCTCGGCTACCCCCTTTCTTGTTCTCATGATACCCTTTCATCTGTATCCTGTACCATTTCATCTGGTCTCTGTACCCTTTCATCTGTCTCTGTACCCCCTTTCCTCTGTCGCTGTACCCCTTTTGTCTGTCGCTTGTACCCCCTTTATCTGTCGAAACTGTACCACCCTTTCATCAAGCTCTGTACCCCCTTTCATCTGTCACTGTACCCCCTTTCATCTGTCTCTGTACCCCCTTTCATCTGTCTCTGTACCCCTTTCATCTGTCTCTGTACCCTTTCATCTTCTTGACCCCCTTGACTGCAGTCGCTTGTACCCCCTTTCTTCTGTCTCTGTAAACCCCCTTTGTAATTGTCGTACCTTTGTCCACCTTCCTTATACCCTGCAGTTAACCCATTCATCGTTTGTACCCCTCATTGTTCTCTGTACCTGTTGATTGTCTCTGTTACCATGCACTATAATCTGTCTCTGTAAACTTTCACCTGTCTCATGTACCACCTTTACTGGTCGCTGTACCCCATTTCATTTGTCCTGTACACCCCTTTCACCAATGTCGCCTGTACCCCCTTTCATCTAACGCTGTACACCCTTTCATCTGTCGCTGTGCTCACTGCTGCTGACCCCTTTCATCTGGTCGCAGGTACCTTCTCTGAGGGTCTGCATAATCGCGTGTACCCTTTCATTTGTCTATGTACCCTTTCCATCTGTTTGCTGTAAACCCCATTTCATCTGTCTCTGTACCCCTTTATCGTCTTGTACCCCCTTATCTGTCTCTGTACCACTTTCATATCTGTCTCTGTCCCCATTTCAATCTGTCTCTGTACCCCTTTCATTAGCTCTGTACCCTTTATCGCCTTTACCCTTTCATCGTCTCTGTACCGTATCATCTGTCTCTGTACCCTTTCATCTGCTATCTGATATCAGTTTCATCGTGTCTGTACCCTTTATCTGTCTCTGTACCCCTTTCACCTTTTCGCTTGTACACCCCTTTCATCGTCACTCACCCCCTTCATATGTCTTATGTACCCCTCTCATATGTCTCTGTAACCCTTTAATCATGTTCTAGTACCCCCTTTCATTCTGTTTGGACCCCTCTTCATCTGACCCCCTCAGTTTGTCCTATGTTGTACCCCTTTCATATGTATCTGTACCCCTTTCATTTGTCTCTGTACCCACTAAGTCATCTGTCTATGTATTCTGTCTTACCTTTCATCTGTCTCTGTACCCCTTTCATGTCTCTGTACCCCTTTCATCATGTCCTTGTACCCTTTCTCTGTCTCTGTTCAACTGTTCTTCGTATCTGTCTCGTACCCCTTCATCTGTCATACCTTCATAGTCGTACCCCCTTTCATCTGCTCATGTACCTTTCATCTGTCTCTGTACCCTTTCCATCTAGTTCGTACCCCTTGAACGCTCTGGCCTTTCATCTGTTGCTGTACCCCCTTTCATGCTGTCGCTCTACCCCCTTTAATCTGTCTTCCTGTAACCCCTTAATCTGTCGTGTACCCACCTTTCTATCTGCTCGTCACCTTTCACCTCATGTTCTCCCGTTTCATCGTCATTGTACCTCTTTCATCTGTCTCCCTGTACCTTTCATTGTCATCATGTACCCATTCGTTCTGTCTCATCCTCTCTTGACCCTTTCTCATCGCTGTACCACTTTCATCTGTCATCTGTACACGTTTCATCTGTGCATCTGTACCCCTTTTCATCCTTCTCAATACCCTTCATCTGTGCTCTGTACCCCCTTAATCAGTCTCTGTACCCCTTCACTCGTCTCCTACTCATCGTCATGTACCCCTATTTCCCCTTTCATCTGTCTCTGTACCCCTTTCATCTGTCTCTGTACCCTTTCATTTCTATTGCTTACCCCTCACTGTTCCTGACTTCTGTCTGCTGTTACCCCTTTCATCTGTCTCTGTACCACTATTGTCATCTGTCCCTTCTGGCTTTACCACTTAATCTGTACTTTTGTAGCTCATTTCATCTGTCTATGTACCTTTCATCTGTATCTGTACACTTTGATCTGTCTCTTTACCCCTTTCATCTGTCCTGTTACCGTGTCATCTGTCTCTGTACCCCCTTTCATCTGTCTTCGTACCCCTTTCATTTGTCTCTGTACCGTTCATTCTGTCTCTGTTACCCCTTTCATCTGTACTACTCTGTACCGTTTATTCTGTGTCTGTCCCTTTCATTGTCTGTGTACCCAACCCTTTTGCTGTAACCCCTTTCATCTGTCACTGTACCCCCTTATCTCGGTCTCTGCACCCCCTTTCCACTGTCATCTGTACCCCCTTTCATTGTGTCTTGTTACCCCCTTTTATCTGTTCTCGTTACCCTTTCACTCTGCACCCCTTTCATCTGTCTCTGCTACCACATTTCATCTGTCTCTGTACCCTTGTCATTGTTGCTGTACCCCCTTTCATCTCGCTCTACCCCCTTTCATCGTCTCTGTACCACCTTGTATCTTGTCTACTCTACCCTTTCTCTGTCTCTGTACCCCGTGAGTCATCTGGTTGATTAACCTGTCTTTCAAATTTTTTTTGTTCTTACTTTATTGTCTGGCGTAAGCCCATTTCAATCTGTTCTGTACCCCCTTAATCTGTCTCCTGTACCACTTTCATCTGTTTGTACAGTTTCATGCTGTCTCTGTACTTCACTGTCTCATACTCTTGTCATCTATCTTTACCCCTTTCATCTGTCTCTGTACCCCCTTATCTGTCTTGTACCCTTCATCTGTCTCTGTACCCCTCTTCATCTGAGGTCTGTACCCTTTCAGTCTATGCTGTACCCCTCTCATCGTATCTGTCCCCCTTTATCTGTCTTGTACACCTTTCCATCTGTCTCTTGTACCACTTTCATCGTCTCGTACCTCTTTCATCTGTCATGTACCCTTTCATCTGTCTCTGTACCCTTTTATCTGATCTGTGACCCTTCATCTGTCTGTTACGTGTTCAATTCTGTCTTGTACCCTTTATCTGTCTCTGTACCCCTTTCATCTTCTCTGTACCGGTCATCGTCTTGTACCCCTTCATCTGTCTCTGTACCGTTTATTCTGGGTCTGTACCTTTCACTCGTCTGGTACCCCTTCACCTTTTGCTGTCCCCCTTTATCTGTCACATGTACCCCTTATCTGTCTCTGTACCCCCTTATGCTGTCTCGTTACCCCTTTCATCTGTTCGTGTAACCCTTTCAGTTCGTCTCGTACCCCTTTCATCTGCACCCCCTTTCATCTGTCTCTGTACCCCCTTTCATCGTCTCTGTAACCCCTTTCATCGGTCTCTGCTACCCCCGTTCATCTGTCTGTACCCCTTTTAATTTGTCTCTGTACCCTTTATTGTCTCTGTACCCCCCTTTCATCTGTTCTGTGTACCCCATTCATCTATCTCTCGTATTACCCCCCCCCCAGTTTCATCTGTTCGTACCCCTTTCATTTGTCTCTGTACCCCTTCATTCTCTGTCTTTCATTGTCTCGTGGACCTTCATCGTCTCTAGTTAACCCCTTTCATCTGTCGCTGACCCCCTTTTGTCTGTCGTGTACCCTTTCATCGTGCGACCCCTGTCATCTGTCTCTGTACCCTTTCATCTGTCTCTGTACCCCCTTCATCTGTCTCTATACCCCTTTCATCTGTCTCTGTAACCCTTTCATCTGTCTCTGTACCCCTTTGATCTGTCTCTGTACCCCCTTTGATCTGTCGCTGTACCCTCTTTCTTCTGTCTCTGTACCCCCTTTGATCTGTCGCTGTACCCTTTCATCTGTCGCTGTACCCTTTTCATCTGCGCTCTGTTACCACTTGTCAGACTGTATCTGTCCGTTTTGATCTTGTCTCTGTACCATTTCATCTGTCTCTGTAACCTTTCACCGTCTCTGTACCACCTTATCTGTCGCTGTACCCATTTCATTTGTCCTGTACCCCTTTACTGCGCTGTACCCTTTCTAACGCTTGTACACCTCTTCATCTGTCGCTGTGCCCCCTTTCATCTGTCGCTGTACCCCTTTCATCTGTCGCTGTACCACTTTCATCTGTCGCTGTACCCCTTTCATTTGTCTCTGTACCCTTTCATCTGTTGCTGTACCCCTTTCATCTGTCTCTGTACCCCTTTATCTGTCTCTGTACCCCCTTTCATCTGTCTCTGTACCACTTCATCTGTCTCTGTACCTCCTTTCATACGTCTCTGTACCCCTTTCATCTATCTCTGTACCCCTTTTATCTGTCTCTGTACCCCTTTCATCTGTCTGTACCGTTTCATCTGTCTCTTACACTTCAATGTCTCTGTATCATTCATGTGCTACCTTTACTCTGTCTCTGTACCCCTTTCACCCTTTGCTGTACCCATCTTCATCTGTCACTGTACCCCCTTTCATCTGTCTCTGTACCCCCTTTAATCTGTTTCTGTACCCCCTTTCATCTGTTTCTGTACCCCCTTCATCTGTACCCCCTTTCATCTGTCTCTGTACCCTTAATCTGTAATCTGTACCCTTTCATTTGTCTTGTGACCCCTTTCATCTGTCTCTGTACACCCGGTTATTGTCTGTACCCTTTCATCGTCTCTGTAACCTTTAATTCTGCTATGTACCGTTTTCAGTCGGTCTCTGTACCCCTTTCATCTGTCTCTGTACCCCATTCATCTATCTCTGTACCATTTCATCGTCTCTGTACCCCTTTCATCTGTCTCTGTACCCTTTCATCTGTCTCTGTACATTTCATCTGTCTCTGTACCCTTTCATCTGTCTCTGTATCCCCCTTCATCTGTCGCTGTACCCCTCTTTCCATGTCACGTGTACCCCCTTTGTCTGTCGCTGTACCCTTTCGTCTGTCGCTGTACCCCCTCTTTAATCTGTCTATCGTAACCCATTAATCTGTCACTGTACCCCCTTTCATCTGTCTCTATACCCCTTTCATCTGTCTCTGTACCCCCTTTCATCTGTTGTATACCCTTATCTGTTCTGTACCCCCTTTCATCGTCTCTGGTACCCCCTTTCATCTGTCGCTGTAACCCCTTTCATTGTCTCTGTACCCCTTTCATCTGTCGCTTGTACCCCTTTCATCTGTCTCTGGACCGTTTCATCTGTCTCTTTACCCCTTTATCTGTACCCCCTTTCATCTGTCGCCGTACCCCCTTTCATCTGTCTCTGTCCTTTATCTGTCTCTGTACCCCCTTTCATTTGTCTGTTACCCCTTTTCATCGTCCTGTACCCTTTCATCTGTCTCTGTTACCCCCTTTCATCGTCGTACCCTTTCATGTCTCTCTGTACCCCCTTTCATCTGTCTCTGTACCCCCTTTCATTGGTCTCTGTACCGTTTCATCTGTCTCTGTACCCCCTTTCATCTGTCCTGTACCCCATTCATCTATCTCTGTACCATTTCATTCGTCTCTGTACCCCCTTTCATCTGTTCGTGTCCCCTTTCATCGTCTCTGTACCATTTCACTGTCTCTGTACCCTTTCATACTGTCTATGTACCCCCCTTCACTGTCGCTGTACCCCCTTTCATCTGTCGCTGTACCCCCTTTCGTCTGTCGCTGTACCCCCTTTCGTCTGTCGCTGTACCCCCTTTCATCTGTCTCTGTACCCCCTTTCATCTACGTACCTTTCATCTGTCTCTATACCCCCTTTCATCTGTCTCTGTACCCCCTGGATCTGTCTCTGTACCGTTTCATTTGTCTCTGTACCCCTTTCATCTGTCTCTGTACCCTTTCATCTGTCTCTGTACCCCCTTTCATCTGTCTTTACTTCATTGTCTCTCTGTACCCCTGTCATCGTCTCTTGTACCCTCTTCATTGGTCTCTGTACCGTTTCATCTGTCTCTGTACCCCCTTTCATCTGTTCTGACCCCATCATCTATCTCGGTACCATTTCACTGTCTCTGTACCCCCTTATCTGTCATCTGTACCCCTTCATCTGTCTATGTACCTTTCATCTGTCTTGTACCCTTTCATCTGTTATGTCCCCTATCTGTCACCCCCTTCATCGTCGCGTACACCCTTCGTCTCGCTGTACCCCCTTTCGTCTGTCGCTGTACCCCTTTCTCTGTTCTGTACCACCTGTTCATCTGTCACTCGTACCCCTTTCATCGGTCCTCTTTATCTCCCCCTTTATCGTCTCTGTACCCCCTTTGATCATGTCTCTGTACCGTTTCATCTGTCTCTGTACCACCTTTTATCTGTCGCTGTACCCCTTTCATTTGTCCCTGTACCCCCTTTCATCTGTCGCTGTACCCCCTTTCATCTAACGCTGTACACCCTTTCATCTGTCGCTGTGTGTGACCCCCTTTCATCTGTCGCTGTACCCCTTTCATCTGTCTCTGTACCCCTTTATCTGTCGCTGTACCACTTTCATCTGTCGCTGTACCCCTTTCATTGTCTCTGTACCCCCTTTCATCTGTCTCTTGCCCACCCCTTCTCTGTCTCTGTACCCCCTTTATCTGTCTCTGTACCCCCTTTCATGGGTCCTCTTACCCCCTGTTCTCGTCGCTGTCACCTTTCCACCGTTTACCCTAATCTGTCGCTGTACCCCTTCCATCTGTCTTGGACCGTTTTCATCTGTTCTGTACCCCTTTGATCTGTCTCTGTACCCCTTTCATCTGTCTCTGCACGTTTCATCTGTCTCTGCACTGTTTCATCTGTCAATGTACCCTTCATCTGTCTCTATACCATTTCAGCTGTCTTTGTACCCTCTTCTCTTTCTTTCTGTACCCCCTTTCATCTGTTGCTGTACCCCCTTCATCTGTGCGCTGTACCCTGTCTCTGTCTCTGTGCCCCTTTCATCTGTCTCTGTACCCCCTTTCATCTGACCGCTGTACCCCTTTTCATCTGTCTCTGTACCGTTTCTCTCTTGCTGTACCCCTTTCATCTGTCTCTGTACCCCTTTCATCTGTCGCTGTAACCCCTTTCATTTGTCTCTGTACCGTTTCATCTGTTGCTGTACCCCTTCTAGATGAAAGGGGGTACAGTGACAGATGAAAGGGGGTACAGGGACAAATGAAATGGGGTACAGCGACAGATAAAGGTGGTACAGAGACAGATGAAAGATTACAGAGACAGATGAAACGGTACAGAGACAGATCAAAGGGTACAGAGACAGATGAAAGGGGTACAGAGACAGATGAAAGGGGTTACAACAGCGACAGACGAAAGGGGGTACAGAGACAGATGAAAGGGGGTACAGAGACAGATAAAGGGGGTACAGAGACAGATGAAAGGGTGCGAGACAGTGAAGAGGGGTACAGAGACAGAATGAAAGGGGTACAGCGACAGATGAAAGTGGTACAGCGACAGATGAAAGGGGTACAGAGACAGATGAAAGGGGTACAGCGACAGATGAAAGGGGGCACAGGACAGATGAAAGGTGTACAGCGTTAGATGAAAGGGGGTACAGCGACAGATGAAAGGGGGTACAGGACAAATGTAAAGGGGTACAGCGACAGATAAAGGGTGGTACAGAGACAGATGAAACGGTACAGAGACAGATCAAAGGGGGTACAGAGACAGATGAAAGGGGGTATAGAGACAGATGAAAGGGGGTACGGTGACAGATGAAAGGGGGACAGAGACAATGAAAGTGACAGCGACAGACGAAAGGGGGTACACGACAGACGAAAGGGGGTACAGCGACAGATAAAGGGGTACAGCGACAGATGAAGGGGGGTACATAGACAGATGAAAGGGTACAGAGACAGATGAAAGGGTACAGAGACAGATGAAAGGGGTACAGAGACAGATGAAAGGGGGTACAGAGACAGAAAATGGTACGATATAAGAGGGTACAGAGACAGATAAAGGGGGTACAAGAACAGATGAAACTACAGAGACAATGAAAGGGGTACAGAGACAGATGAAAGGGGTACAGAGACATATGAGTACAGACAGATGAAAGGGGGTACAGAGACAGATGAAAGGGGTACAGAGACAGATGAAAGGGTACAGAGAACACAATGACAGTACAGGACAGATCAAAGGGGGTACAGAGACAGATGAAAGGGGAAATCAGAGACACGATGAAAGGGGGGTACGTGACAGATGAAAGGGGGTACCGAGACAATGAAAGGGGGGTACAGCGACAGACGAAAAGGGGGTACAGCGAAGACAGACAGAGATGAAGGGTGGTACAGCAGTGAAGGGGGTACATAGACAGATGAAAGGGTACAGAGACAGATGAAATGGTACGAGACAGATGAAAGGGGTACACGAGACAGATGAAAGGGGGTACAGAGACAGATGAAATGGTACAGAGATAGATGAATGGGGGTACAGAGACAGATGAAAGGGGGTACAGAGACAGAGAAACGGTACAGAGACCAATGAAGGGGGTAAGAGACAGCATAAGGGGGTACAAGACAGATGAAAGGGGTACAGACAGATGAAAGTGGGTACGAGACGATGAAAGGGTACAGAGACATGAAAGGGGGTACAGAACAATGAAGGGGGTACAAGACAGATGAAAGGGGTACAGAGACAGATGAAAGGGGGTAGGACAAGTAAAGGGGGTCATGAAAGGGGTAAAGAGACAGATGAAACGGTCCAGAGACAGATGAAAGGGGTACAGCGACAGATTGAAAGGGGTACAGAGACAGATGAAAGGGGTTACAGCGACAGATGAAAGGGGGTACAGAGACAGATGAAAGGGGTAAAGAGACAGATGAAAGGGGTATAGAGACAGAGTGAAAAGGGGGTACAGAGACAGATAAAGGGGGATAGAGAGATGAAAGGGTACAGTGACAGATGAAAGGGGGTAACAGAGACAGATAAAAGGGGTACAGCGACAGACGAAAGGGGGTACAGCGACAGACAAAAGGGGGTACAGCGACAGAATGAAAAAGGGGGTACACGAGACAGATGAAGGGGGATAAGAGACAGAGAAATGGTACAGAGACAATGAAAGGTACAGATGACAGATGAAAGGGGTACAGAGACCGATGAAAGGGTACAGAGACAATGAAGGTACAGAGATAGATGAATGGGGTACAGAGACAGATGAAAGGGGTACAGAGACAGATGAAAGGTACAAGACAAATTAAAGGGGTACAGAGACAGATGAAAGGGTACAGACAGATGAAAGGGTGTACAGAGACAGATGAAAGGGGTACAAGACAAATGAAAGGGGGTACAGAGACGATTAAAGTGGTACAGAGACAGATGAAAGGGGTACAATAAAGGGGGTACAGAACAGATGAAAGGGGGGATAGAAACAGATTAAAGGGTAGATACAGATGAAAAGGGGGTACGTGACAGATGAAAGGGGTACAAGAAAGGGTGAAGGGTGTACAGAGACAGATAGCAACAGATGAATGATACAGGACATATACGGTACAGACAGATGAAACGGTACAGAGACAGATGAAAGGGGTACAGAGACAGATAAAAGGGGTACAGAGATAGATGAAAGGGGTACAGAGACATATGAAAGGAGGTACAGAGACAGATGAAATGGTACAGAGACAGATGAAAGGGGGACAGAGACAGATAAAGGTGGTACAGAGACAGATGAAAGGGGTAGCAACAGATGAAAGGGTACAGAGACAAATGAATACAGCGACAATAACAGATGGAAGGAAGATTAAAGGTACAGCGACAGATGAAAGGGGCACAGCGACAGTGAAAGGGGTACAAGACGTTAGATGAAAGGGGGTACAGCGACAGATGAAAGGGGTACAGGGACAAATGAAATGGGGTACAGCGACAGATAAAGGTGGTACAGAGACAGGTGAAAGGTTACAGAGACAGATGAAATGGTACAGAGACAGATCAAACGGTACAGAACATGAAAGGGGTCAGAGACAGATAAAGGGGTACAGCGACAGATGAAAGGGTACAGCGACAGATCAAGGGGGTACAGGACAAGAAAGGGGGTACAGCGACAGATCAAAGGGGGTACAGAGACAGATCAAAGGGGTACAGAGACAGATGAAAGGGGTACAGAGACAGATGAAAGGGGTATGAGACAGATGAAGGGGCTTGACAGATGACAAGGGGTACAGAGACAGATAAAGGGGTACAGCGACAGATGAAAGGGGGTACAGCGACAGACAAAAGGGGGTACAGCGACAGATGAAAGGGGGTAACAGAGACAGATGAAAGGGTACAGAGACAGATGAAATGGTACAGAGACAGATGAAAGGGGTACAGAGACAATGAAAGGGGGTACAGAGACAGATGAACGGTACAGAGATAGATGAATGGGGTACAGAGACAGATGAAAGGGGGTACAGAGACAGATGAAAGGGTACAGAGACAAATGAAAGGGGTACGAGACAGATGAAGGGGGTACAGAGACCGATGAAAGGGGTACAGAGACAGATGAAAGGGGTACAGAGACAGATGAAAGGGGGTGCAGATGAAAGGGTACAGAGACAGTATGAAAGGGTTACAGAAACAGATGAAAGGGGTACAGAGACAGATGAAGGGGGTACAGAGACAGATGAAAGGGGTACAGTGACAGATGAAAGGGGGGTACAGCAAAGGTGAAAGGGGGTACCAGACGATGAAGGGTACGACACAGAAGAACGGGTACAGAGACAGATGAAGGGGTACAGAGAGATGAAACGGTACAGAGACAGATGAAAGGGGTACAGAGACAGATAAAGGGTACAGAGACAGATGAAACGGTACAGACAGATGAAGGGGTACAGAGACAGATAAAAGGGTACAGAGACAGGATAAAGGGTACATGACAGATGAAAGGGTACAGAGACAGATGAAAGTGGTACAGAGACAGATGAAAGGGGTACAAGACAGATAAAGGGGTACAGAGACAGATGAAAGGGGTACAGCAATAGATGAAAGGGTACAGAGACAGATAAGGGGTACAGAACAGATGAAAGGTACAGAGACAGATAAAGGGGGTACAGAGACAGATGAAAGGGGTACAGAGACAGATGAAAGGGGTACAGAGACAGATGAACGGTACAGAGACAGATGAAAGGGGTACAAACAGATGAAAGGGTACAGAGACAGTTAAAGGGTCAGAGACAGATGAAGGGTAAAGAACAATGACAGGGTACAAAGACGATGAAACGGGGTACAGAGACAGATGAAAGGGGTAGATAGACAGATAAAGGGGTCAGAGACGATGAAAGGGGGTAGAGCGACAGATGAAAGGGGGTACAGCAACAGATGAAAGGGTACAGAGACAGATGAAAGGGGGTACAGAGACCAGATGAAAGGGGGTGCAGATGAAAGGGGTACAGAACAGATAAAAGGGGGTACAAGAACAGATGAAAGGGGTACAGAGACAGATGAAAGGGGGTGCAGAGACAGAGGAAAGGGGGTACAGTGACAGATGAAAGGGGGTACAGCAAAGGTGAAAGGGGGTACACAGACAGATGAAAGGGTACAGACACGAGAAAAACGGTACAGAGACAGATGAAAGGGGTACAGAGACAGATGAAACGGTACAGAGACAGATGAAAGGGGTACAGAGACAGATAAAAGGGGTACAGAGACAGATAAACGGTACAAGACAGATGAAAGGGGTAAAGAGACAGATAAAGTGGTACAGAACAGATGAAAGGGGTACATAGACAGATGAAAGGAGGTACAGAGACAGATGAAAGTGGTACAAGACGATGAAAGGGTACAGAGACAGATAAAAGTGGTACAGAGACAGATGAAAGGGGGTAACAGCAAGATGAAAGGGTACAGAGACAGATGAAAGGGGTACAGAGACAGATGAAAGGGTACAGACAGATGAAAGGGGTACAGAGACAGATGAAAGGGTAAGGAGACATATGAAAGGGGGTACAGAGACAGATAAAGGGGGTACAGAACAGATGAAAGGGTATAGAGACAGATGAAAAGGGGTACAGAGACAGATGAAACGGTACAGAGACAGATGAAAGTGGTACAGAGACAGATAAAAGGGGTACAGAGATAAAGGGCAAGACAGATGAAAGGGTACAGAGACAGATGAAAGAGGTACAGAGACAGATGAAACGGGGTACAGAGACAGATGAAAGGGTACAGAGACAGATAAAGGGGGTACAGCGACAGATAAGGGGTACAGAGACAGATGAAGGGGGTAGAGCGACAGATGAAAGGGGGTACAGCAACAGATGAAGGTACAGAGATAGATAAGGGGTACAGAGACAGATGAAAGGGTACAGAGACAGATGAAAGGGGGTACAGAGACAGATGAAAGGGGTATAGAGCAGATGAAAGGGGTACGAGACAGATAAACGGGTACAGAGACAGATGAAAGGAAGAGAACAGAAAAGGGTACAGAGACAGATGAAAGGGGGTACAGAGACATATGAAAGGTTACAGAGACAGATGAAAGGGGACAGAGACAGATGAAAGGGGTACAGAGACAAAATGAAAGGGGGTACAGAGACAGATGAAAGGGGTACACATAGACAGTGAAAGGGGGTACAGATGAAAGGGGGTACAGAAACAGATGAAAGGGGGTACAGAAACAGATTAAAGGGGGTACAGAGACAGATGAAAGGGGTACAGAGACATATGAAGGGGGGGACAGTGACAGATGAAAGGGGTACAAGCAAAAGGTGAAAGGGGGTACAGAGACAGATGAAAGGGTACAGACACAGATGAAATGATACAGATACAGATGAAAAGGGTACAGAGACAATGATACGGTACAGCGATGAGGGGTAAGGCAGATAAGGGTACAGAGCTAATGAAGGGGTACAGAGACAGATGAAAGGAGGTACAGAGACAGATGAAAGTGGTACAGAGACAGATGAAGGGGGTACAGAGACAGATAAAGGGGTACAGAGACAGATGAAAGGGGTACAGCAACAGATGAAAGGGTACAAGACAAATGAAAGGGGTACAGCGACAGATGAAAGTGGTCACAGCGACAGATGAAAGGGGTACACAGCGACAGATGAAAGGGGCACAGCGACAGATGAAAGGGTGTCCAGCGTTAGATGAAAGGGGGTACAGCGACAGATGAAAGGGGTACAGGACAAATGAAATGGGGGTACACGACAGATAAAAGGTGGTACAGAGACAGATGAAAGGTTACAGAGACAGATGACATGGTAACAGAGACAGATCAAACGGTACAGAGACAGATGAGGGGTACAGAGACAGATGAAAGGGGTACAGCGACAGATGAAAAGGTACAGCGACAGATCAAAGGGGGTACAGAGACAGAAGAAAGGGGGTACAGCGACAGATCAAGGGGGTCAGAGACAGTCAAAGGGTACAGAGACGATGAAAGGGGTACAGAGACAGATGAAAGGGGGTACAGAGACAGATGAAAGGGGTAACAGTGACAGATGAAAGGGGGTACAGATGAAAGGGGGTACAGCGACAGATGAAAGGGGGTACAAGCGACAGACAAAAGGGGGTACAGCGACAGATGAAAGGGGGTACAGAGACAGATGAAAGGGTACGAGACAGATGAAATGGTTACAGAGACAGATGAAAGGGTACAGAGACAGATGAAAGGGGGTACAGAGACAGATGAAAACGGTACAGAGATAGATGAATGGGGTACAGGACAGATGAAAGGGGGTACAGAGGCAGATGAAAGGGTACAGAGACAAATGAAAGGGTACGAAGACAGATGAAAGGGGGTACAGAGACCGATGAAAGGGGTACAGAGACAGATGAATGGGGTACAGAGACAATGAAAGGGTTGCAGATGAAAGGGGGTACAGAGAAAGATGAAAGGGGGTACAAAACAGATGAGGAGTCCAGAGACAGATGAAAGGGGGTACAGAGACAGAGAAAGGGGGTACAGTGACAGATGAAAGGGGTACAGCAAAAGGTGAAAGGGGGTACAGAGACAGATGAAAGGGTACAGACACAGAAGAAACGGTAACATGAGACAGATGAAAGGGGGTACAGAGACAGATGAAACGGTACAGAGACAGATGAAAGGGGTACAGAGTACAGATAAAAGGGGTACGAGACATGAAACGTAACAGACAAGAAAGGGGTTACAGATACAGATAAAGGGGTACAGAACAGATGAAGGGGTACAATAGCAGATGAAAGGAGGTACAGAGACAGTAAAGTGTACAGAGACAGAATGAAAATGGACGACAGTAGGTACAGAGACAGATAAAGGGGTACAGAACAGATGAAAGGGTACAAGAGAACAGATGAAAGGGGTACAGAGACAGATGAAAGGGGTCAGAGACAGATGACAAGGGTACAGATGACAGATGAAAGGGGTGTACAGAGAACAGATAAAGGGGTATAGAGACAGATGAAGGGGTCAGAGACAGATGAAACGGTTACAAGACAGATGAAAGGTGGTAACAGAGACAGATGAAGGGTACAGAGACAGATGAAAGGGGTATAAGACAGATTAAAGGGTACAGAGACAGATAAAGAGGTACAGAACATGAAACGGGGTACGCACAGATGAAGGGGTAGAGAGACAGATAAAAGGGGGTACAGAGACAGATGAAAGGGGTACCGACAGATGAAAGGGGGTACAGCAACAGATGAAAGGGTACAGAGACAGATGAAAGGGGGTACAGAGACAGATGAAAGGGTCAGGATGAAAGGGGGTACAAGACAGATAAAAGGGGGTACAGAACAATGAAAGGGGGTACAGAGACAGATGAAAGGGTGCAGAGACAGAGGAAGGGGGTACAGTGACAAGATGAAAGGGGGTAAAACAAGAAAAGGTGAAAGGGGTACACAGAGCAGATGAAGGGTAGCAGACACAGAAAAACGGTACAGAGACGATAAGGACAGATACAGATGAAACGGTAACAGAGACGATGAAAAGGGGTACAGAGACAGATTAAAAGGGGTACAGAGACAGATGAAACGGTACAGACAGATGAAAGGGTAAAGAACAGTAAAGGGGTACAGAGACAGAATGAAAGGGGTACAATAGACAGATGAAAGGAGGTAAAAGACGATGAAAGTGGTACAGAGAAGTGAAAGGGGTACAGAAGACAGATAAAGGGTACAGAGACAGATGAAAGGGGGTACAGCAATAGATGAAAGGGTACAGACAGATGAAAGGGTACAGAGACAGATGAAGGGTACAGAGACGTAAGTCAATACAGATGAAGGGGACAGTACAGAAAAGGGGTACAGAGACAGATGAAAGGGGGTACAGAGACAGATGAAAGGGGTATGAGACAGATGAAAAGGGTTACAGAGACATGGAAGTACAGAGACAGATGAAGTGGTACAGAGACAGATGAAAAGGAAGGGTACAGAGACAGAAAAGGGGTACAGAGACAGATGAAAGGGTACAGAGACAGATGAAACGGTACAGAGACAGATGAAACAGGGTACAGAGACAGATGAAAGGGGAAAGAGACGATAAAAGGGGGTACAAGTCGACAGATGAAAGGGGGTACAGAGACAGATGAAAGGGGTACAGCGACAGATGAAAGGGGGTACAGCAACAGATGAAAGGGTACAGAGAGAGATGAAAGGGGTACAGAGACAGATAAAGGGTACAGAGACAGATGAAAGGGGGGTACAGAGACAGATGAAAGGGGATATAGAGACAGATGAAAGGGGGTACAGAGACTGAAACGGTACAGAGACAGATGAAAGGGGTACAGAGACAGATGAAAGGGGTACAGAGACAGATGAAGGGGTACAGAGACGATGAAAGGGTACAGACAATGAAGAGGTACAGAGACAGATGAAACGTGGGTACAGAGACAGATGAAGGGGTACAGAGACAGATAAAAGGGGGTACAATCGACAGATGAAAGGTGGTCAGAGACAGATGAAAGGGGGTACAAGCGACATTGAAAGGGGTACAGCGACAGATGAAGGGGGGTACAGAGACAGATGATAAGGTACAGAGACAGATGAAATGGTACAGAGACAGATGAAAGGGTTACAGAGACAATGAAAGTGGTACAGAGACAGATGAAAGGGGTACAGAAACAGATGAAAGGCTACAGACACAGATGAAACGGTAACAGAGACAGATGAAAGGGAACAGAGACCGATGAAACGGTACAGAGACAGATGAAAGGGTATACAGAGACAGATAAAAGGGGTACAGAGATAGATGAAAGGGGTACAGAACAGATAAGGAGGTCAGAGACAGATGAAAAGTGAGTACAGAACAGATGAAAGGGGGTAAGAGACAGATGAAAGGGGGTAAAGCAACAGATGAAAGGGTACAGAGACAGATGAAAGGGGTACCAGCACAGATGAAAGTGGTACAGCGACAGATGAAGGGGTACAGAGACAGATGAAAGGGGTACAGCGACAGATGAAAGGGGGCACAGCGACAGATGAAGGGTGTACAGCGTTAGATGAAAGGGGGTACAGCGACAGATGAAAGGGTGTACAGGACAATAAGGGTACAGCGACAGATAAGGTGGTACAGAGACTAGATGAAAGTTACAGAGACAGATGAAACGGTACGAGACAGATCAACGTACAGAGGGTAAGATAATAAGGGGACAGAGACAGATGAAAGGGGTACAGCGACAGATGAAAGGGTTAAGTGAGAGATCAAAGGGGGTATAGACAGATAAGGGATACAGAGACAAAGAAAGGGGGTACACGTGACAGATCAAAGGGGGTACAGGACAGATGACAAGGGGTTCAGAGACAATGAAAGGGGTACAGAGACGATGAAAGGGGGTATAAGAGACGATTAAAGGGGTACAGTGACAGATGAAAGGGGGTACAGAGACAGATGAAAGGGGGTACACGACAAGATGAAGGGGGTACGCGACGATGAACGGGGGTACAGAGACAGATGAAAGGTGTACAGAGAACAGATGAAATGGTACAGAGATAGATGAAAGGGGTACAGAGACAGATGAAAGGGGGTACAGAGACAGATGAAACGGTACAGAGATAGAGAATGGGGTACAGATGAGATGAAGGGGGGTACAGAGACAGATGAAAGGGTACAGAGACAAATGAAAGGGTAGCAGAGACGATGAAAGGGGGTACAGAGACCGATGAAAGGGTACAGAGACAGATGAAATGGGGTACAAGCGACAGATGAAAGGGGGTACAGATGAAAGGGGGTACAGAGACAGATGAAAGGGGGTGTACAGAAACAGATGAAAGGGGTACAGAGACAGATGAAAGGGGTACAGCAACAGATGAAAGGGGGTACAACAAGACAGATGAAAGGGTAGGACACAGATGAAACGTACAGAGACATATGAGGGGTACAGAACAGATGAAATGGTAACAGATACAGATGAAAGGGGTACGAACAGATAAAAGGGGTACAGAGACAGATGAAAGGGGTACAGAGACAGATGAAAGGAGGTACAGAGACGATGAAAAGTGGTACAGAGACAGATGATAGGGGGTACAGAGACATTTAAAGGGGTACAGAGACAGATGAAAGGGGGTACAGCAACAGATGAAGGGTACAGAGATACATGAAAGGGGTACAAGAGACAGATAAAGGGGTACATAGACAGATGAAAGGGTACAGAGACAGATAGGGTACAGAGACAGATGAAGGGGTATAGAGACAGATGAAAGGGGGTACAGAGACAGATGAAACGGTACAGAGACAGATGAAAGGGGTAAAGAACAATGAAGGGGTACAGAGACAGATGAAAGGGGTACAGAGACAGATGAAAGGTACAGAGACAATGAAGGGGTACAGAGACAGATGAAGGGGTACAGAGACAGATGAAAGGGGGTACAGAGACAGATAAAAGGGGGTACAGACAATGAAGGGGTCACAGAGACAGATGAAAGTGGGTACAGCGACAGATGAAGGGGTACAGGACAGATGAAGGGGGACAGAGACAGATGAAAGGGACAGAGACAGATGAAATGGTACAGAGCGATGAAGGTTACAGAGACAGATGAAGGGGGGTACAGAGACAGATGAAAGGGTACAGAGACAGATGAAATGGTACAGAGACAGATGAAAGGGTTACAGAGACAGATAAAAGGGGTACAGAGATAGATGAAAGGGGTACAGAGACAGATGAAAGGTAGGACAGAATACAGATTGAAAGTGGTACGAGACAGATGAAAGGGTGTCTGACAGATGAAAGGGTACAGACACAGATGAAACGGTACAGAGACAGATGAAGGGAACAGAGACAGATGAAACGGTACAGAGACAGATAAAAGGGTTACAGAGATAGATGAAAAGGGTACAGAGACAGATGAAAGGAGGTACAGAGACAGATGAAAGTGGTACAAGACAAGATGAAAGGGGGTACAGAGACAGATAAAGGGGTACAGAGACAGATGAAAGGGGGTACAGCAACAGATGAAAGGGTGCAGAGACTAGAATGAAGCTACAGATGAGTGGTAAGCGACAGATGAAGGGGTACAGAGACAGATGAAAGGGTACACGCAACAGATGAAGGGGGCACAGCGACAGATGAAAGGGTGTACAACAGCGTTAGATGAAAGGGGGTACAGCGACAGATGAAAGGGGGTACAGGGACAAATGAAATGGGGTACAGCGACAGATAAAGGTGGGTACAGAGACAGATGAAAGGTTACCGAGACAGATGAAACGGTACAGAGACAGAATCAAAGGGTACAGAGACAGATGAAAGGGGTACAGAGACAGATGAAAGGGGTACAAGCGACAGATAAAGGGTACAGCGACAGATCAAGGGGTACAGAGACAGATGAACGGGGATACAGAGACAGAAGAAAGGGGGTACAGCGACAGATCAAAGGGGGTACAGAGACAGAAGAAAAGGGGTACAGAGACAGATGAAAGGGGTACAGAGACAGATAAAGGAGGTACAGAGACAGATGAATGGGTACAGAGACATGAAAGGGGGTACGAGACAGATGAAAGGGTACAGACACAGATGAAACGGTACAGAGACAGATGGAAGGGGAACAGAGACAGATGAAATGGTACAGAGACAGATGAAAGGGGTACAGAGACAGATAAAAGGGACCGAGATAGATGAAAGGGTACGAGACAGATGAAAGGAGGTACAGAGACAGATAAAAGTGGTACAGAGACAGATGAAAGGGGGTTCAGAGACAGATAAAGGGGTAAAGACAGATGAAGGGGGTACAGCAACAGATGAAAGGGTACAGAGACAGATGAAAGGGGTACAGCGACAATGAAAGGGGTACAGAGACAGATGAAAGGGTACAGCAACAGATGAAAGGGGGCACAGCGACAGATGAAAGGGTGTACAGCGTTAGAATGAAAGGGGGGTACAGCGACAGATGAAGGGGGTACAGGGACAATGAAATGGGGTACAGCGACAGATAAAGGTGGTACAGAGACAGATGAAAGGTTACAGAGACAGATGAAACGGTACAGAGACAGATGAAAGGGGTACAGAGACAGATGAAAGGGGTACAGCGACAGATGAAAAGGGTACAGCGACAGATCAAAGGGGGAACAGAGACAGATGAAGGGGATACAGGACAGAAGAAAGGGGGGTACCAGCGACAGATCAAAGGGGGTACAGAGACAGATGAAAGGGGTACAGAGACAGATGAAAGGGGTACAGAGACTGATGAAATTAAGGGGGTATAGAGACAGATGAAAGGGGGTACAGTGACAGATGAGGGTACAGAGACAGATGAAAGGGGTACAGCGACAGATGAAAGGGGACAGCACAACGAAAGGGGTACAGCGACAGATGAAGTGGGGTACAGAGACAGATGAAAGGGTACAGAGACAGATGAAATGATACAGAGACAGATGAAAGGGGTACAGAGACAGATGAAAGGGGTACAGAGACAGATGAAGTACAGATACATAGATTAATTAATGGGGTACAAGACAGATGAACGGGGTACAGAGACAGATGAAAGGGTACATAGACAAAAGAAAGGGTACAGAGACAGTATGAAAGGGGGTACAGATACCGATGAAAGGGGTACAGAGAGATGAATGGGGTAGCATACGCGCAGATGATAGGGGGTACAGAGACATTTAAAGGGGTACAGAGACAGATGAAAGGGGTACAGCAACAGATGAAAGGGTACAGAGACAGATGAAAGGGGTACAGAGACAGATAAAGGGTACAGAACAGATGAAAGGGGGTACAGAGACAGATGAAAGGGTTATAGAGGCAGATGAAGGGGGTACAGAGACAGATGAAACGGTACAGATGACAGATGAAGGGTAAAGAGACAGATGAAAGGGGTACAGAAGACAGATGAAAGGGGGTACAGAGACAGAGGAAAGGGTACAGAGACGATGAAAGAGGTACAGAGACAGATGAAACGGGGTACAGAGACAGAGAAAGGGGTACAGAGACAGATAAAAGGGGGTACAATCGACAGATGAAGGGGGTACAGATAATATGAAAGTGGGTACAGCAGATGAAGGGGGTACAGCGACAGATTGAGGGGGTACAGAGACAGATGAAAGGCACAGAGACGATGAAAGGGTACAGAGACAGATGAAAGGGTTACAGAGACAGATGAAAGGGGGTACAGAGACAGATGAAACGGTATAGAGATAGATGAAATTGGGGGTACAGAGACAGATGAAAGGGGTACGAGACAGATGAAATGTATACGAGACAAATAAAGGGTACATAACAAGAAATGTTGTACAGACAGATGAAAAGGGTACAGAATGAAGGGGGTACAGAGACAGTGAATACAGAGAACAATAAGGGGGTACAGAGAAAATAAAGTGGTACAGAGCAGTGAAAGGGGTTACAGAGACAGATGAAAGGGGTACAGCGACAGATGAAAGGGTACAGATGAAGGGGTAGAGACAGATGACAAGGGGGTACAGAAACAGATGAAAAGGGTACGATACGATGAAAGGGGTACAGAGACAGATGAAAGGGGGTACAGTACAAGATGAAAGGGGTACAGAGCAAAGGTGACAGGGGGTGTACAGAGACAGATGAAAGGGTACAGACCAGATGAAAGGTAACAGAGACGATGAAAGGGTACAAGACAGATAAACGGTACATGAGAGAGATGAAAGGGGTACAGAGACAGATAAAGGGTGTACAGAAGACAGATGAAGAGGGATGAAGGCAGAGACAGATAAGACAAGGAGGTACAGAGACAGATGAAAGTGGTACAGAGACAGATGAAAGGGGGTACAGAGACATTTAAAGGGGTACAGAGACAGATGAAAGGGGGTACAGAGACAGATGAAAGGTACAGAGACAGATGAAAGGGGTAACAAAGATACAAGCGGACAGATTGACAATTGGGTACAGCGACAGATGAAAGGGGTACAGCGACAGATGAAAGGGGGCACAGCGACAGTGTACAGGGATGTCCAGCGTTAATGAAAGGGGGTACAGCGAAGATGAAAGGGGGTACAGGGACATGAAATGGGGGTAACAGCCGACAGATAAAGGTGGTACAAGATAAGGTGAAAGGTACAGAGACAATAAATGTACAGAGACAGATCAAACGGTACAGAGACAGATGAAAGGGGGTAAGAGACAGATGAAATGGTACCGACAGATGAAAGGGTCATAGCGACAGATAAAGGGTGTAAGCGACAAAGAAAAGAGGGTACAAGGACAGATGAAAGGGGTTCAGAGACAGATGAAAGGGGTAACAGAGGGAACAGATGACATGTACAAGACAGATAAACAGGGATGAGACAGAGGAAGGGGTACATGACAGTGAAAGGGGTACAGATGACAGATGAAGGTGTACAGCGACAGATGAAAGGGGGTACAGCGACAGACAAAAGGGGGTACAGCGACAGATGAAAGGGGTAACAGGATAACAGATGAAAGGGTAAGCATAGACAGATGAAATGGTACAGATGACAGATGAAAGGGGTACAGAGACAGATGAAGGGGGTACAGAGACAGATAAACGGTACAGAGATAATGAAGAGGGTACAGATACAGATGAAGGGTGTCATAGACAGGATAATGGTGTACAGAGACAAATGCAAGGGGTGAAGACAGATGAAAGGGGGTACAGAGACCCGATGAAAGGGTACAGAGACAGATGAAATGGGGTACAGAGACAGATGAAAGGGGTGCAGATGAAAGGGGGTACAGAGACAGATGAAAGGGGGGGTACGAAGACAGAAGGAAAGGGAGAGTACAAGGATACAGATGAAAGGGGGTATCAGAGACAGGGAAAGGGGGTACAGGACAGATGAAGGGGGTACAGCAAAAGGTGAAGGGGGTACGACAGATGAAAGGGCACAGCCAGATGACAACGGTACAATACAGATGAAGGGGTACAGAGACAGATGAAGTACGGTAACAGAGACAGAGGAAAAGGGTACAGAGACAGATAAAAGGGGTACAGACAACAGATGAAACTGTACAGACAGAAACGGGAGAACAGATAAAGGGGTACAAGATAGATGAAGAGGGTACATAGACAGATGAAAGGAGGTCGAGACAGATAATGGTAACCAGAGAAATGAAAGGGGGTACAGAGACAGATAAAGGAAAGGACAGATTAAAGGGGTACAGAATAGATGAAAGGGTACAGAACAGATGAAGGGGTACAGAACAGATGAAAGGGGTACAGAGACATAATAAAGGTACAGAGGACAGATGAAAGGGGGGTTACAGAGACAGATAAAGGTGGTATATCTAGCAGAGAACAAATGGGTTACAAGAGACAGATGAAACGGTACAAGAGTACAGAATGGAAATGGTCAGAGACAATAAAGGGGTACAGAGACGATGAAAGGGGGTACAATGAGACAGATGAAAGGGTACAAGAGAGGCATGATATAAAGAGGACAGTAGACAGATGAAAAGGGGTACAGAGACAGCATTGAAATGGGTGAAGAGACAGATAAAAGGGGGTACATGATCAGATGAAAGGTGGTCAGGCGACAGATGAAAGGGGTACAGCAACAGATGAAGGGTACAGAGACAGATGAAAGGGGTACAAGACAGATGAAAGGGGTGCAGATGAAAGGGGTACAGAGACGATAAAGGTGGGTACAGAACAGATGAAAGGTGGTACAGGAGACAGATGAAAGGGGTGCAGAGACAGAGGAAAGGGGGTACAGTGACAGATGAAAGGGGGTACACAGCACAGGTGAAAGGGGGTCACAGACAGTGAAGGGTTACAGAAAGCAGAAGAAACGGTACAGAGACGATGAAAGGGGGTACAGAGACAGATGAAACAGGATACAGAGACAGATGAAAGGGTGTACAGAGACAGATAAACGGGGGTACAGAGACGATGAAACGGTACAGCATGAAAGGGGGTAACAGAGACAGATAAAGGGGTACAGAGACAGATGAAAGGGTACAAGACAGATGAAGAGGTACAGAGGACAGATGAAAGTGGTACAACAGAGACAGATGAAAGGTACAGAAATAAAGGGTACAGAGACAGATAAGGGACAAGCAATAGATGAAAAAGGGTTACAGGACGATAGGGTAAGTGAGAACAGATGAAAGGGTACAGAGACAGATGAAGGGGTACAGAGACCAGAGTGAAATGGTACAGAGACAGATGACAGAGAGATGGGTACAGAGACAGATGAAAGGGGTACAGCAGATGAAAGGGTATAGAGACAGATGAAAGGGGGTACAGAGACAGATGAAACGGTACAGAGACAGATGAAAGTGGTACAGAGACAGATAAAAGGGGTACAGAGACAGATGAAAGGGGTACAGAGACAGATGAAAGGGTACAGACGATGAAAGGGGTACAGAGACAGATGAAAGGGTACAGAGGACAGATGAAAGGGGTACAGACATTTAAAGGGGTACAGCGACAGATGAAAGGGGTACAGAGACAGATGAAAGGGGGTACAGCGACAGATGAAAGGGGTACCAACAGATAAAGGGTACAGGACGAGATGAAAGGTACAGAGACGATGAAAGGGTACAGAGACAGATGAAAGGGGGTACAGAGACAGATGAAAGGGGTTAACAGATTGAAGGGTACAGAGACGATAGACACGGTACAGACGAACAGCATGAAAGGGGTACAGAGACAGATGAAAGGGTACAGACAGATATGAATGGTAACAGAGACAGATGAAAGGTACAAGACAGATAAAGGGGTACACGAGACAATGAAAGGGGTACAGACTGACAAATGAAAGGGGTACAGAGACAGATGAAAGGGGTACAGAGACAGATAAAAGGGACAGATAAGGGGGTCAGTAAACAGATCAATGAGGGGGATAACAGAAACAGATTGAAGGGGGTACAGACAGATTGAAAGGGGGGTACGAGACAGATGAAGGGGTGTACAGGGACAGATGAACGGTACAGAGACAGATAAAAGGGGTACAGAGATAGATGAAAGGGGTCAGAGACGATGAAAGGTAGTGTACAGAGAACAGATGAAAGTGGTACGAGGAACAGATGAAAGGGGGTACAGAAGACAGATAAAGGGGTACAGAGACAGATGAAAGGGGGTACAGCAACAGATGAAAGGGTACAGAGACAGATGAAAGGGGTACAGGACAGATGAAATGGTACAGCGACAGATGAAAGGGACTCGAAGATAAAGGGGGCACGACAGATAAGGTACAGCGTTAGATGAAAGGGGGTACAGCGACAGATGAAAGGGGGTACAGGGACAAATGAAATGGGGTACAGCGACAGATAAAGGTGTACAGAACAGTTAAAGGTTTCGAGACAGATGAAGGGTACAGGGACATAATCAAGAAGGGTACAGAGACAGATGAAAGGAGGTACAGTAGAACAGATGAAAGGGGTACAGGACAGATGAAATGGCAGCGACAGATAAAGGGGTAACAGAGACAGAAGAAAGGGGTACAGCGACAGTCAAGAAGAAGATAGGGGTACAGAGACATATGAAAGGGGTACAGACAGAGGAAAGGGGGTATAGGACAGATGAAATGATTAAAGGGGTCCCGTGACAGATGAAAGGGGGTACAGACATATACAGATGTAAAGGGGGTACAGACGACAGATGAAAGGGGTACAGCGACATATGACAAGACAGGGGGTACAGCGACAGATGAAAGGGGTACAGAGACAGATGAAAGGGTACAGAGACAGATGAAATGTACAGACAGATGAAAGGGTACAGAGACAGATGAAAGGGGGTACAGAGACAGATGAACGGTCAGAGATAGATGAAGGGGTAACAGAGACAGATGAAAGGGGGTAACAGGACAGATGAAGGGTACAGCAAATGAAAGGGGTACAAGCGACAGATGAAAGGGGGTACAGAGAACGCGATGAAAGGGGTACAGAGACAGATGAAATGGTACAGAGACAGATAAAGGGGTGACAGATGAAAGGGGGTACAGAGAAGATGAAGAGGGTACAGAAAGAAAAAAAAACAGAAATGAAAAAAAAAAGGGGTACAACAGATGAAGGGGTACAGAGACAGAGGAAAGGGGTACAGAGACAGATGAAGGGTGTACAGCAAAGGTGAAGGGTACAGACAGATGAAAGGGTCAGACAGAGAGGTACAGAGACAGATGAAAGGGGTACAGAACAGATGAAACGGTACAGAGACAGATGAAAGGGGTAAGAGACAGATAAAAGGGGTACAGAGACAGATGAAACGGTACAGACCAGATGAAAGGGGTACAGAGACAGATAAAGGGTACAGATACAGATGAAGGGGTACAGACAGATGAAGGAGGTACAGAGACAGATGAAAGGGAAAGACAGATAGGTACAGACAGATAAGGGGACGAAAGTACAAAAGATGAAAGGGGGTACAGCAAGAGATGAAAGGGTACAGAGACAGATGAAAGGGGTACAGACAGATGAAAGGGGTCAGAGACAGATGAAAGGTACAGAGACTATGAAAGGGGTAACAGAGACAGATGAAAGGGTATAGAACAGATGAAAAGGGGTACGGACAGATGAAAAACGGTACGAGACAGATGAAAGGGTCAGCAGGACAGATGAAATGGGGTACAGAGAACAGATGAAGGGTACAGACAGATGAAAGGGGTACAGAGACAGAGAACAGAGGGTACAGAGACAGATGACAACGGGGTAAGAGACGATGGAAAACGGGGTACAGAGATCCGATGAAAGGGGTACAGAGACAGATAAAGGGTACAGAGACGATGAAAGGGGGTAAGAGCGACAGATGAAAAGGGGTACCCAGCAGATGAAAGGTACAGAGACAGATGAAAGGGGTACAGAGACGATGAAAGGGGGTGCAGATGAAGGGGTACAGTACCAGATAAAGGGGTACAGAGAACAGATGAAAGGGGGGTACAGAGACAGATACAGGGTGTGCAGAGACAGAGGAAGGGGGTAACAGTGACAGATGAAAGGGGGTACAGCAAAAGGTGAAAGGGGTGTAACAGCACAGATT
>JAACNH010002358.1:0-41236 GCA_019447015.1 Hymenochirus boettgeri
GGCCCTCTTGCTTGCATGGAACTGCAAGCAGGGGGCGGACCAGCATCCAATCCCCTGATTGACTGAGCGTCATCGCCAAGGACAAGAAACGTGGCTGCCGGTAGTTTCAGAAGGAAGTAGTAAGATCAGTGGAGTCTCGGAAAATATATTATGTGGTTGGGGCCTGGGGGGAGCTATCCCTAATATGTGGCCACAGCGTTTTTAAAACTAAGGGGGGGAGAGGAAATGGGAGGGAGGGGGGGGAGGGAGTACAGGGCTGCTCTAAGCAAGCCAGAAACCTCTGAATGGTCCCTCCTCTGTTGCCAGCGCCTGGTGGTCGTTTTCTTGACTTGGCGAGGGACATTACAGTGATGCCCAACCATTTTGGAGCTGGGGTTAAGGTAAGGATTTTTAATGCACTACAGTGTGGGCTCTCCGTATGGTGAAATTATAGTTTTTGTGGGGGAACATGCCCTTTAAAAATTAGGGTATAGATTTACTTCAGAGTCATTATTCATCGCACAGATAAAGCAACCATCTACAGTTTTACAGTGTCGGTTTACATTACGGAACTGGAAGGGTTTCCAAGAATGGCAACTAAATTAATCAGGGAAAATTAGATATCCTGGCTATGAAAAATATATTAATGGGCCTCTCAAATGAAATCATAGTACGGTTGTTCAGAAAGATTGTCTCTGAGTGCCTAGAAGAAGTTTCATAGTATATAGCATTCATACTGTGCTTAAGGTAAAAGGTGATCTAAGTTGATGTTTTTCTTTATATTCAACTTCAGTACTATATACGCTATTTGCTTTCATTGTGTAATTAATTAAAGTCATTGCATTCAGTTTTATATAGATAGGCACACTACCTTGTTCAGTGTGAAAAGGAAATTATTGTATTATTTCACAAACACCCTTCTACCTTTTTTGTCTGTTCTAACAGGACGCAACTGGATCACATTTGACAGTGTGTGTATGAACGTAATTTTGTATGTTTGTGTTAACGGAATGGAAGCAACATCAGTTTTACTTTGACTGAAGGAGGGAAATTCACTAAACGCCTTTAGAGTGCACTGAAACACAACTGAAGTCAGTTCTTATACTGTAAGCCTGTATTTTCACTGTAATTAGATACCATTCGTAGTCAACAATCGTTTTTCTAAAGTGTAAAATAACTTATATATTAGCATTCCCACGGACCAGGAATAAGATTAAGGGGGGAATACTATTTTTAAACAGAAGCCAATCCCTGTGCAGGATTCTCTTCTCATGATTACTTATAACAGGGTAGGCAACCAAAGACAGTCAAAACTTAGCTATGTATTTCATAAAGAAGGGTTTAAAAAGACTTTATTTTTAAGGAGCACGGGGTAATCTTTAAAAACATGAGGTTTTGCAATTTGGTAAAAGTTTGGCTGGCAATTGTCAATTTACGAACGAACATTCGTTCATAGAATACTATTATAGATAGCTAGAACCAGAAGACCCAGCCATTCACCCAAACTTTAATAGTTTCGGACAATCTTGGATTTTAGAACTTCTTTGAAATATTAGCAAATTCTTTCCTCGGTAACCTGCAATGAGCCGTTCAATTTTGTTAAAGGACTAGCTTCACACTGCAACACTATCCCTTTTTCTACTGATTGAAGCCCGGAAGGTTAAGGAGCTATCTTACGCTCCAGTTCTCATCACTGTTTAGATAGCCGGTAGGGGAACTTCAGAAATCTCCTTTCCATTCATTCATCACGCATCCAGCGGGGTCGCGCTGAAATTCCCACTGCTTCCTGCTTCTGTACACTATTAATGCACATTATCGGGCATCGCGCGTTACATCTGCAACCGAAGCTGGGAAGCAGTTGGGAACCTGTCAGAAAAAAAGGCCCGCTGTATCGCTTGAAAGGTAGATTTTCAGAAGTTCGTTCCTGGCCATCTAAACCATTGTTGAAGAACAGGATGTAGTCATAGCTCCTTAACCTCTGGGCTTCAATCAATGTAGAAAAGGAATAGTTCACTATTGCAGTGACTATTCTTTTAACCCTCCGAATGTAGCCCTCAACTTTGCTAACCCTCAATGTGAATTTTGTTTTTTGGTAACTCTCAAAAGTATCGTTCGGCTAGCCCTCGCATGTATCGTTATGTTTTCGGTAACCCTCAAATGGAAGTGTTTTCGATTTGCTAAAAAACCTCGAGTAAGCCTATCAATTTTGGTAACTCTCCAAAGTCATTCGGTTCGGTAACCCTCGAATGTAGTGTACGATTTTGGTAACCCTCCTTAATGTAATCTGTTGCAATTCTTCGTTAAAACCTCGAATGTAGCCTTCGATTTGGTACTCTCAAAAGTATTCGTTTGGTAACCCTCGAATATAGCTTTCGATTTTTGGTAACCCTTGAAGTAGCCTTCGATTTTGGTAATCTCAAAAGTATCGTTGGGTAACTCTCGAGTGGAGCGTTCGATTCGGTACCCTCAAATTAGCACTGTCGAGTTCGGCAAACCCTTGAATGTACGTTCGATTTCGGCAACCCTTGAATGTAGCCTTCGATATCGGTAACTCGCAAAAGTATCATTCATTCCCCCTCAAATGTAGTGTTTTCGCGTTTGGTAATTTGAATGTATCATTTTCATTTCAGTAATCCTCTTTGGTACCTTCGAATGTAGCGTTTGGTAACTCTGTAAGTAGCGTTCAATTTCAGTAACCTCGTTGGTAACTCTCAAAAATGTGATCATCAGTAAGCTCGAATTCGTCGTCCAAAACTCTCAAATGTAGCAACGAACTCAAGCGGACACCCATCAATGTTCAGTGTGGGCAAGTTTACAGGGTTATATTCAATAAATGTTCTTATCCTTAAAAATGGTGGCTAATTTTGGCTCATCAACCAATCAGATATTTGAGATCAGAAAAAGTCTCCTCTTGGTAGTCTCAGAACTCCATACACTGTGATTGCAAGTTGAATGTGAGCAATTATACTTGCAGAGTCAAAGTCCTCTAAAAAAAAGTCACACCCAGATCAATGGCCGTCCTGTACACTCCCAAAAGCACCTCAATATTGGCAACCAATTACAACCAGAAACCCCCTATCTTTAAAAGAATCGAACCCCCAGACACACACCCCGGCGCACAATTAAACCAACACTCTCCCAGCATCCATCCCTGCTGATAATTTCCGGGTTGGGTGCCACCATTGTGGCTCGACTCGCGTGCTGTACTGCGGGTTTAGTATATAAGATTATTTTTTTATAAAACAAACATCGATTGAAAATTCGAGGCTACAACAGTTATTGTTCCTCTATAGTTTATGCACATTTTAATAATGCATATTAAAAATTTAACATTAATCTACCCTAGCAGCTCAACATTGCCATCTACACATGACTAGCAAATCAGAAATGTAATTGCACATTAATTATATACGTAGAAATGTGCCTCTAGTTTATCTCTAGTTCCATCCCACCCCTAAGATATGACCATGTCGTAGCTGTCATTTCATGAAAATCTATAACCTATAGCCTAATTAATGGGAGATGTGCCAGGGATTTTAATATTTAGAATGATTAAAACAGTTACAGAATGATTTTATTTCTTGCTTGCAGGGATGTGGTATAAAATCAGGTAGCGACGTTCGATATTTCCATATATTCTTCTTATTAATTCCATATTACATGTAACTTGGATATATTCTGAAATTTTATGAGAAAGGTGAATTCTGAACAAAGTAAAGATAATCATGCATAAAAGAAATAGTTCACCTTTAATAAGTATACCTTTCCTTAAAGAGGGAATCTAATTAGTAGAAACAGCAGTTAGCAGGGTGTACATGGTCTACGGGCCAAGCACATGTTAGATCATTGTTAGGCTGGAATAGCCCGGGATCGTGTATCATGTGAATATCCCCTCCATTGATACATTTTGGGGGGGAAAGGTCTACTGTTTTCTCGCCCTCTCAACTAAAATGAACAGGCTACACGCTTCTGACTAAGTTTAACGCACTTTTCAAAGTTCATCCGTTCTCAAAATTTCAATTCACTTCCTAAAAAAGTTCGCGTCCGAAACGGACCATAAAGGTCATGGGGGGTAAATGTATTTCATAAGTTCAAATGAACTTTCCCGAAATATTTTCAGTGTAAACTTACCTTAAAGGCCCCTGGAGATGGTCCCTGTGGTGAACACGCCGTCCGTGTGCGGGGAACAGCCTAAAAACCGACCGGTGTCCGCTGCCGCTTTTTGTAATCTTTGAACTGTTTTGGCAAACTCGAACGCCCACTTCCGAAAATCCCCTGAAGGCTTAAGATTCCCCAAAACCCAGCCAGACGTTCGGGGTTCCCGCAGCTCGAACCGACACCCCGCTCCTGGGTGCTTACAAGGACCTTTGTGGCCCTGACACAATGCCCTTGGGGCTTAAGAAGTCCCGCCGTCGAACCGGGACACCCCTCCCCGGTCCCTCAGGCCCTTGCAGCACTCAAGACTGCCCTTGTGCCCTAACAAAGGTCCCTGGCAGCTCAAAAACCGGGACCACCCCTCCAGTGAGCCCTGCACCTGCCTTGTGTTTGGTCCGCTACTCGAGACGCGTCAAAAAAATGCATTGGATCAAAACGCAGTTAACCAGCCTCATTAAGGCACCCCCCTGGGGCCGCAGGGGACATTCTTTGGGTCGTGGCGCCTCACGAAGCTGGTGTCACCGGGGAATGGAAAACAAAGACGGCCGCCCAAGGGCTCTTTTAGAGGATCAGCGGGGAACCCATGTTTCGAACGCGGGACCCCCAACAAGAACTTATTGTGCCCCGCAGCCCCTTACAAGTCCGGGGAGGGGGGTCCCGGTTCGGCTGTGGGTACCAACTTAAGCCCCAAAGGTCCCTTGTCAAGGGCCGCAATGTCCTGTAGGACCGCTCCTGAGGGGGGTCCCACTTTCCTTAGACTGCTGGGACCTCCCGAATGGGGCCGTTCAAAAGATTCCTCGAACTATTCGAGGGTTTTCGAAATATCTCTCGTGAGTCCAAAAATCAAACTAGTTTCGAACCCCGACTATTCAATATGTTTTGATTTCGTCCGTAACTCAGAAGTTTCGGTCTTGACTTGGTTTTGATTTCTAGTCCATCCCTACTTCTGACAAATGCCTTCTGTAGGGATACAGAAGTGGTTAACATACAACGTGCGACAAGGGTGGACCCGTGCACACGACTGGCTGACAATACCTATTGTGTCCAAGAAGTGGCTCACGTATGGATGATTGGTGGCCTTCACTTACCCCAATCATGGAAACACAAAATTATCCATTAAAGGAAAGGATATACTTAAAGAAAGGCTGTCCAGGCACCCCAAACTAAAAATGACACCAGCCTTGCATAGTTTAAAAATCCTTACCTAACTCTCTCACTTTACTCCTTGTTCTCCGCGTGGCTTGTCAAAGTCCAGTAAATGAAAAGTAGGAGAGCCCTTCTTTCCCTAGCGTTATCCTTTGGATTAATGTAGGTTTAAATCCCTGCCCACCCCCCACCACTATATTCGTTTTGGGCAAAAAATAGATTTAGAACTGTACTTACAGACCTTCATTCAGCGCGTGCTCCATGCATCACACATCTCTGTGATTGGCTGCCTCTCCAGCCAATCCCATGTGCGTGCGAACCGGTCCAGACCACAAGGGCAGGGTAAACTACATTATAGCAAAAGTTTATATTTTAAACTGCACATGCCCTTTAAACAGAGTTGTTACATACATTAACCTCAACAGCATTGCAGCTTTCTGTTAAAGAACACTAAAACTTAAAAAAAACATATTTGCATCGTTTCTATTATTCACAGGGAGGAGAGAACCTATTCCACATCTCCCTGTGAATAATACTTTGCTCTCAGTGGACCTGGAACTTACCTTCCCCCGCCTCCTCCCAACCGTCTGCCAGACAGCTCTGATCGCCACCCTATCTTTTGTATTGGGCGCGCAATGCTGGTCGGACAGAGCGGCGTCAGTGAATGAAGCGGTTTGCGAGAGGGCGCGTGTAAGGTACAGTTCCAGGTCCCTGAACAAACGTTATTCACAGGAGGTGGAATAAGTGTTCTCCCTCCCTGTGAATGAATAACGGTGACAAATACTTGTTTTAAGTTTCAGTTTTCCTTAACTTACGCTCAATGTCGAAAGATCTTTTGCTTTCCTCCTGCATTTATTTTGATTTGTCATAGAAATTTAACCAATACTCCCATGTTTTGACAAGTCTCTGGTGGTTGATTAACGAAAGGACCTTCAAAGGCTTACAAATTTTCAGTTGAATTAAAGGCATCATACTCATCCAACCCTTCCTTTTTGTATTAATTGTAGAGCTAACAGACTCCTTTAACTGTTGTCTGTGGAATCGCACTGGGCACGTTGGATTGCCATATGGGACTTTTCTTGCCTTGGCCCTTATGCGCATGTGGCATGATCCCGCAGAAAGTGGGAGTCCATCAAGCGACCTCGCTTATCTTGCGTAACAATTAATGATTGAGTGCCTCATTCTTTATTAGGGAGGACCAGTGACGTTAAACTGACTGTAGATCTATTTAGAAAATTGCTCTTTACCTCTTGAATTCATGGTTTGTTTAAAAAATCATGAAAAGTACTTGGAGAGAGTTATTATTGGATTGTTATTCCTACCTCCCAATATCATATGGTGTTTCACATCAGAAGGGAACTTACCTAGAAAAATGTAGTACAAAGAATCAAAATCTCAAATTTATAAGATAGAAAATCTATTAACCTACCTCCCATTCTTACACTTGTGCCAAAATCCATAGTTAAATTGCAGCCCTGGCAGCTCCCCCACCACGTCCCTTGGTCCTTTAACACTTCCTTCCCTAAAATGTGCACCTGCCCCGTTTGGAAATGAAAAGAACTGGGGTAAGGTTGATCCTGACCTCTCCTATGAACCTTTTATACCTGTTTAGCATGAATGTTCTCTAGTGTTTTTGTATTTTAAAAGACGTTGCTGGCCACAGAAACACTGCAAGTTCTGCCGACCTTTAAGGGAGTCAGTGTCTGGCTTGGCAACTTTCCATCAAGTGCACGTGACTCATCATCCATTCTTGTTCTAATGACTCTGACAGCATAATACTTTTTCCCCTCCACTACACTGAAATCTGCACAAATAGGTAAGTAAATTGGCCTCATTCAGGAATGAGGCAGTGATAAAGGGTTCTAAAAGCGTTTGTAAGCTTTTTGTTCAGCGAGATGGAATTCATGGCATGGATGCGAATAAATGCATATATCTAATTTTAAAATGTTAACCCGTTTGAAAAAAAATAAAAAACACCGCTGTAAAAATTTACTTTTGCTAGCACAGATCATTTATATACATAGGCTAACAAAAACTGTAAAAATGATTGTATTGTAGAATGCAGCCAGTTTACCCTAGAGTGATCTTTTATAATCCTCGCCTGCGACCTCTGTTTTCTCTCACATAGATTCTTAATTTCTGGAGTGTTTCAGAAATGGAGAATGTACTGAGTTACTGGCTCTAGCTGCTTCCCTAATTAATTATGGTTTATATCAATAGCATCTTGGTGCATTGTCCCTGTTTTGTTATGGTCAAGGGGATACTGACCTTCTACACCAGGTCTGATTTCAATTTGAAATCTTATTTATGGTATTGATTTATGAATATTGAATCCACATAAAGGGTGGATGTACTATTACAGTAGGTCTAATAAATAAATTATTACTAATATAACCTACCCCTGTTGTGGTTTCTATGGGCAGGAACTGTACGATTATAGCCTTATAATCTGACATTGTTCCAGGAGGAGAAAAACCAGAAGCCAAAAAGGGGTAGGTTTATAATAAATAATGCACCCCCAACTGTAAATTATAATTAATAGCACGTCCACCTTGGAGTTCCGGCCCTGTTACAAGGTACATCGCCTGCGTGCCTCGTTCACTTTTATATGGTCATGAACTCCTCGGTGACTTCTAATATCCTATAATTACAGTGTGGGTGCATTATCCACTATATAATAACTTAATTATAAATCATACGTAAATTATAAAGGAAATTGTACATTGTTCTCCACCCTCATTTTGATTCCAAACCAATAGAAGACATGTTCTGCAAAAAGCACTGGATAGAATTCCCAGAATGATGTGTGTTGCGGATATAACAACCTTTGTCCTTTTAAGTAAATGGGGAAAATTATCATCACTTTAAGATGCCCAAACCTACTGAGGTTCGCGTCCACTGTGCACTGGACCAGGTTGAAACAATTAAATATTTCATATGTGTATCACGGTAAACTCTCAGTATGGACTAAGAGGGGAAATGGAGTTTAAAAGGTTCACCTCCAAAAATCGATATACCTCTCAAACCACACCACAGGGGACCAGCTGCTACCCCCTTTAGGAGAAGTATAAAATAGGGCAATAGCTTCAGCCAAAGCAGTGTCGTCATTTTTTAACATCAACTAAGGAACATCACTAAGCCATTGACGACCGTTATTGGCTTTCATCTTGAGTATCATATTGGACTTTTCATTTTTTTCCATATTGGATTACTAAGGCTTTCATGGACCCTTTGCTCATGGATGCCGTTTACTTAATTCCATGTTACTCTTAACTCTGTGCTAATGTTCCAACTATTTACAGTGCCATAGCATTGTTTTTTTTCTTGAACTTTTTCATGCAACTTTTGTATATCCCAAATGAACTTTCTCTAAGTGTTCTCTAAATGTAGGCTATTTAGGAATTACTGTTTATAAGATATAGTGCCTGTGTAAGAGTGATAGTGTCGATAACCTTTTACTTAGATGATCTTTAGCTTAGGGGTGTGTTATCCCATAAGATATATTTAGCAGGTCCTTCTGCTGTCCTCGGAAGTGATGTCAGCCGAAGTCAAAATATTAGTGATATTTTAATGTCTGCTGTTATTTATGTTCACTTCCTCCTTCTCCGTTCTGTTTATTTGACTTTTCGTTTATTTGGAGCACATGTTCTCCTGTAGAGCAACAGACTGGAGTGAAGGTTTTGTGATATTACAGTCTTGTCTTAGTTTTTGAAAAATAGTTTTGTTCCAATGGTCAGAAAAGGCTCCCCGCCTGGTCATTGTTGAATAGACTGAACCAGTTCAGGTAAAAGTATTAACAGGGGATGAATGAACTACCAAGGTTCAATCCAATCCACGTAGGTTCTGGAACAGATGAGGAATTCCAATCTGTCAAAAAACCGACATTTGGGGCCATATAACTAAACCACACGCAGGTATTGGGAAACTTCATAATCCACAGGTTATCGGTAATGTTGGGCCGCTGATTTTAATGTACATTTTATGTCGATCGGCTGTACATACCCATGCATAGTAACTACTGCAATTTATTATGCAGTGCTTACAATTACAATCATGATCATAGTTGTACTCCCACCATCGGAATATTACGATCTAATGTAATTTGCCCAATCACAATACACTCCTTTAAGGTCCGGTAAGGCATAAATGGGATACTGCACCTTTAATCAATATGGCCCCTGTGTCAAAAGCAAAAAGAATTTGACATACACTTTGTCGACCCAATGAATTTTGAAGCGAACCAGTCAGGTATTACCTATTTGTAGGGAATTGGGATAAATCCATCCCCAAAACAAGTGAGTTTTGACATGTGCAAATTAGCTTTTAGATGGTCTTGAGTCAAAAAAATGATTCACAAGAGTATTTTCCCAGCCATAACCTATAGGTTTACTGCACGATACTTCCTGGCTTAATTGTTTAATGACTTTCTAACAGTATTAATTATTAAATAACTTTTAATTTTTCCCTTTCATTGGATTTTCCCAGAATCAAGTTTTAATGATGCGCTAAAAATGATTCTAATCTGTATAATATTCCTATTTAATAGTTATGACACTTTTATTAATAGAGTTATACGTAGGTCACCTTCTATTGCTAACATCAAATCTAGTCAGTTACTACAAGCAACACTGTCGTTTGGATAGAAGAAATAAACTCAAGGACACTCATACTTGGGAAAATGGACGTTGTGCCTGCATCTTAATACTATTAATTTAATACATGTAAGTAACACTTATTTCCTGTGTTGCTGCATGCCTTCAATCCATCATCACCATTCTTGTTTAGGACCAGTCTCCCCCCTCCTTCTTTAACCACTTCACCTGCCTCCGACCTGTTTTGTTTTTTCCCACAACCAACTGTCCAGCCTGCCACAGCATACCAGTTCCCAACGTCAAACTCTGCACCATTCCACTACGTAAATCCAAGTAAAAATCCCACGTAAGAATAGTGTATTTGAGAGCAAGAAAGTTGTTCGGCTGAAATATAAGAAGTTTAGATTGGGATATGTAAAGAAATAAGGACAAGATCAACACAAATACGATACAGTGTGGTTTGGGAAGATTATAATTTCCCAGTTATGATCAATTTAAAATAACCTATTTTCCTGTAATACAGTCCCTGTAATGTAATTTGTTTTGAAATACCTAAAAAAAAACAAACTTGCAGAGAGGTCCATGGCAATCGCCAAAAAAATCTTATTATAACGCATAAAATTTTAATGCTGTACTGTAAAGGGTATGATCTGCAGCACTTAAAATTTTTTTTTTTTTTATTAAGGGCATGTTCCACCTCCAAAATTATAATTCAACCCACATACTGGCCCCACTGTAATAGTGTAAAAAACTCGTTACCCCTTACCAATCCACTGCCAAATGTTCTTCCTGTAATGCCTCCAAAGTCCAAAAACTGGCCACAGGAGCCTAGCAGAGGGTGAAATTTGAGAGGTTTTGTGGATGCTCTGAGCAGCCCCCCCTACCCTCTCCCTCCGTTTTTGGTCTCCTCCCCCTACTGTAATCCCTTTTATTATGTGTCAGGGCTTGCTCCCCCAGCCCAACCGCATAATCTTATTTGTCAGAAACTCTCCCCATCTTTACTTAACCTTCCTCTATCCTCCGCCATTCTGACTACTGGCAAGCCCGCGTCCATGATTGGCTGCCCTCTCAAGCCAATCACAGACGCAGCTGCCTGTCCGGCCCGGCCCCCTGCTTGCAGTTCCATGCAAGCAGAAGCTGGGCAGTGCGGCAGGGATAGAGGGAAGGTAAGTAAGATCGGGGGAGTTTCTGCAAATAACGATTAATGCTGTTGGATTGGGGGAGCACGCCCTACAAACATATTAAAAGTTTTTTTAGTGTGGGCATGCCTTTAATGCTCCTAGCCCAACCCCTCCCCTCCTTGCTTTAAACCCTCCAAATGCAGCTTTCCCACGGCTGGCAATAAGGAGCGATCATAGCAGTTCTCTCTCTACGCCCTGTCTTCCCTTCCATTATCTCCATGCTGTCCCTGGGGTTTTTGTTGTAGTGGGTTACTGCACAGTGATTGCTTCAGATCTGCACAGCAACCTGTTATATAGTAAGCTGTCAGTGAATGACAGCTTGCCTATGTATTTGTAATAAGCTCATAGTTCCATTCACCATAGACTTTTTTCCTAAGTCTATAAAGGTCCTTTAAACTTTTTGCACTCCGTATATCTACCTCCTTTTTTGGCAGATTCTGACTTTTCGCGATTTATTAAAGCTTGTGACTAACCTTGGCGAATCATTACCATCTACTTTTCACTGTAATACTGTATAATCTTTACTGAATACGTCTGAGAATTAACCTTTTAAAGGTTTTTTTTGGCTTTTTTAAGATCACTTTTTTTTAAGGTTCCAATTTCTTTATTACTACCAATAAAGTCAATGAGAGGTCTAAGGGACATATTTTAAAGGGCATTCTTTTTGCTTTTTGGTTTCTTACGTTGAGTATCACAATAAATGTGTTCCTCAAGAGCTTGAGGGGGAAAATTGCCAAATTGGTGAATCGTTGAATTAAAAACTTTTATGGAGGAATGGGTTCGGAGGGTCGGTGATTAGAAGATTTTGTAAAATTTGGCAGTGAAACCTCTGTGGTCCTGGACTTTGGATAGTGTTGAATCCCTACTTCAGTGAGGGGCATCTAAAAAAGTTTGTACCAGCACGATTTACAGCGATGAATGACACCCAATGGGCGAGCGCTACAAACGCGGCGAACGTGTAGTGGCTCGGCCGTCAGGGTCTTCCTCACTCGTCACATCGAGCGTGCGTACGACCTTAAGGGTGTTAATTCTCCTTTGTCTATGATGAAGGGGGGGAGTGAGATGATTAAGTGTAGAATCTGCAGTTTTGAGTCGTGTTTTGTATCTTGTAGTTGGGGGGGAAAAAGACTGATTTGTGAATGGCAATTTCACTCCTTTAGTTTGGCCTCTGGATCTGACTAAAAACCAATGGGATAATTTTTGTTACGGAGTTTTGAAAACTGCGTTTTTTTTCTAAAATTGATTTCTGTCAATGTGGTCTCTATTCATAAATTCTAATACTTGGGATCCACTTTGAGTTAATTTTGCCTTCAACAAGCAAGTCCCGTAGCTAACCTCCTCATTCAACACAGATAACAAATATAAAACATTTTTATAACATAAATCCATCCCATTAGGAAGTATATTAGGTGGGAAGGGGGGGCAGGGTAGAGAGAAAAGTAAGAGCAACCATATTTCATACTTTACAAGTTCCTTAAGGGCATGGCCACCCCCTTCCCCCACTTTTTGCCAAATATCTTTTCTCCTTCCCCCATGCCCAAACGCTATAAAAGATTTGTTAGAAGTGCCCGATAGTTACTCTTACCTTCCATCTAATCCTCTGCCGCACAGTCACGGCGCCCTCTGCTTTGCATGGAACGCAATCCCCCCCCCCCCCCCCCCGCAGGGGCGGACCATGCAGCCCGCGTCCCGTGATTGCTGAGATGCACCACTCATGGACGTCGCTGCTGGTGCACAGAACACACGTGAGAGAGGGACAGGTAACTATCCGGGGGCGGGACTTTACGCCCCCCCCCTTAACAAATCTTTTATAGCGTTGGGCTGGGAGAAGGAGGACTATTATTTGGCAAAGGGTTTGTAGCTAGGGGAGGATCGCAAACTGGGAGCGAAGGTAAAGGGAGGGGGCAGGTGGCTGCAGTACACATGCCCAACTGCTCCCGAGGAAGTCTCCTGGTGGCATTTTTTTTGACTTTGGGGGGATTACGGGTGATAACCATTTTGGAGCTGGATGTAATGTAAGGATTTTTATTCACTACAGAGTGGGGCAGTGTATGGGGGAAATTCATAGTTTTGGGGTGGACATTGCCCTTTGACAATGATATATAACAAACACCTTTTGTTTTGTGGCAAGGCATTATACAATTAAAACAACTTTCATTGGGAGAGAAAACAAATGAAAGTTTCTGTCCATTTTGAGGAGAAAGTATAGTAGGTTACGGTAAATGGCACAGAGACTGGGGAATGGTCTGGGACACCCGTAAATAGAACCAAACACATAATTTGAACATATCTTCCCATCAGATCGTTCAGCAGTTTTTCCAAAGCTTCCGCATACTAATTTTTCGATGGGTTTTTTTATGCATGTTCCCATATTAAGGAACTGGTTTGAAATAATAAATGCAGTTTGCTGAAAAGAAGCAATGCTTAAAAATACTCTTATTAATAAAATAGAGAAAATTTGCCTGGGTACGAATTGTTGACACTATTTATCCATATCTTTTGCTGACATAAACCTGCGTTGTTTTAGCAAACGCATCCGTCCTTGTTGCCGGGGGCCCCTCCTGCCCCCTCTTTACCTTTTTGTCCCCTGTACTCTCAAGTTGACTTTGCCATTGGGGGTGAATGGGCTTTGACTTCACAGAACCGACTATAGAGATAAGTCAGAAGGGGATTGCATTTAATGGCTTTTCCTTATATGTATACTTTGAGTATGTACATAGGGGTGAACTTTTTTCCGGACTTCTGCGTATAGATATTTTAAAATGTTTTTTTTAATGTTGTTTAAGCATTGTGTTGGCACTTGCTTAAAAACCACCTTCCACACATAGATTAATAAAGCTTTTTTTAATTATTATTTTTTTTTACCACATTTAAGTGAGCATTTTAGTTTTATTATGGCTCTATTTCTCTAGTTTTTGCTTTAATTGGTTGTTTTCTTTTGTCTCCAACCGCTCCTCCCCTGCACATTGGGGTTATTAAGGCTTTAAGGTGCTTACTGATTGAACTACTACTGGTGCTCCGCATAATTGGTATAATAGTGATGTCCATAGTGACATCCATCAAAATATATACTGGACAACATTTGAATACATAAAAAGATATGGATATGAAGTCGAACCTAACTTTTTTTTTTGGGTCAAAACCCAAGTCTTGTGCAAAGTGATAATGTAACACTGATGTCCATAGTGGACATATGCATCCAGACAAATTTAAAGGGGAATGTGGTCCAAAATGACTTTGGTAAATTGATAGTTATTTGCTCTCCTTATAATTTTTGCAATGTTTTTCATTGTTTTATTTACATCAGTTTTGAAGATATTTACACTTTTTGTGTGTGATCTGGAAGCAGCACTCCAGGTCCACTGCCCTTCCTGCTCTGAAACCTGGTCAGTCATCTGCCCTTTCTCCTCCCCTTGGTCCCTCCTACTCATAGACCCCATGGTATCTCCAGTTGCCGCCCCCTTTGGTCACATCCCACAAGCCCCTGTGGGCCCACCCACGCGTGGTTGTCATGAGCTTTCATTGGTGTCATGACCCTGCCCACTCTGGGGGTCTTGCACGGTCGTTGTGTCCCACCACTCACGGGTGTCGGTGGCCTGCCCACTCACGGGTGCTGTGGCCCCACCCACTCACAGGTGCCAAAGCCCCACCCGCTCGCATGTGCTGTGGGCCACTCTGACACAGATGAGGTAACACTGATGTCATAGTGACATCATCAAAAATGCATACAGACACATTTAAACACTATAAAAAAATAAAAAATGCACCCAGACACATTTGAACTTTTAAAGGTATAGAATAAAAAAAAATCTGCACCACGTACAATGCTTTTTTGGGTCAAAATTCAAATCAATACAAAATTATCATGTCATGGTTGTCAGAGTGACATCATAAAAAAATGCATACAGACACATTTAAACACTAATAAAAGATATGGAATGAGAAGTCGAACAAAGTGCAATGCTTTTTTGGGTCAAAACCCAAGTCTGTGCAAAAGTATGAGGTAACACAGATGTCATAGTGACATCCTCAAAAATGTGTACAGACACATTTGAACACTATTTAAAGGTATAGAATAAAAAATCGCACCAAGTGCAATACTTTTTTGGGTCAAAATTCAAATCTGTACAAAATTATGATCAAATCTGTGCAAAAGTATGATGTAACACTGATGTCATAGTGACATCATTAAAAATGTACCAAGACACATTTAAACACTATTTAAATTATAGAATAATAAAATTATGATGTCATGGTGATGTCATAGTGACGTCATCAAAAATGCATACAGACACATTTGAACACCACGTGCAATGTTATTTTGGGTCAAAGTTCAAATCTGTACAAAATTATGTCATGGGGATGTCATAGTGACATCATTAAAAATGCATACAGACATATTTAAACACTAATAAAAGATATGGAATGAGAAGACGAAAAAAGTGCAATGCTTTTTTTGGGTCAAAACCAAAGTCTGTGCAAAAGTATGATGTAACACTGATGTCATAGTGACATCATTAAAAATGCACCAAGACACATTTAAAAAATATTTAAATTATAAAATAAAAAGTTGCTCCAAGTACAATGCATTTTGGAGTCAAAATTAAAATCTGTACAAAATAATGATGTCATGGTGATGTCATAGTGACATCATCAAAAATGCATACAGCCACATTTGAACAGTATTAAAAAAGAAAAAATGCACCCAGGCACATTTGAACACTATTTAAAGGTATAGAATAAAAAGTCGTACCAAGTGCAATAATTTTTGGGGTCAAAATTCAAATCGGTACAAAATTATGATGTCAGGGTGATGTCATAATGACATCATCAAAAATGCATACAGACACATTTAAACACTAAGAAAATATATGGAATGAGAAGTCGAACAAGGTGCAATGCTTTTTTGGGTCAAAATTCAAATCTGTACAAAATTATGATGTCATTGTTGTCATAGTGACATCATAAAAAAATGCATACAGACATTTAAACACTAATAAAATATATGGAATGAGAAGTTGAACAAGGGGCAATGCTTTTTTGGGTCAAAATTAAAATCTGTACAAAATTATGATGTCATTGTTGTCATAGTGACATCATAAAAAATGCATACAGACACATTTAAACACTAATAAAAGATATGGAATGAGTCGAACAAGGTACACTATTTAAAGGTATAGAATAAAAAGTCGCACAAAGTGCAATACTTTTTTGGGTCAAGATTCAAATCTGTACAAAAGTATGATCAAATCTGTGCAAAAGTATGATGTAACACTGATGTCATAGTGACATCATTAAATATGTACCAAGACACATTTAAACACTATTTAAATTGTAGAATAAAAAGTCGCTCCAAGTGCAATGCATTTTGGAGTCAAAATTAAAATCTGTACAAAATAATGATGTCATGGTGATGTCATAGTGACATCATCAAAAATGCATACAGCCACATTTGAACTTGTACAGATTTTAATCTTGACTCAAAAATGCATTGTACTTGGAGCGACTTGTTTATTTTATAATTTAAATAGTGTTCAAATGTGTCTGGGGGCATTTTGATGATGTCACTATGACATCAGTGTTACCCATTACTTTGCACAGACTTGGGTTTGACTCAATAAAAAGATCACACTTTGTTTGACTTCTCATTCGATTTTTTTATTAGTGTTTAAATGTGTCTGTATGCATTTTTTATGATGTTACTATGACAAAACGACATCATAATTTTGTAAGATTTGAATTTTGACCTGTAATTGTCACATAATATCAGCGTTACTATACTTTTGCACATTTGATCATAATTTTGTACAGATTAGAATTTTGACCCAAAAAAGTATTGCACTTGGTCGCAATGTTTTATTTTAATGCCTTTAAAAAGTGTTCAAATGTGTCTGGTGCATTTTTTTGAGGTCACTATGACATCAGTGTTACCTCATGCTTTTGCACAGACTTGGGTTGACCAACAAATAGCATCATAACTTTTTTCGACTTTCATTCCATATCTTTTATTAGTTTAAATGTGCTGTATGCATTTTTGATGATGTCACTATGACATCATCATGACATCATTATTTTTACAGATTTTAATCTTGACTCCAAAATCATTGTACTTGGAGGACTTTATTTTATAATTTAAATAGTGTTAAAATGTGTCTGGGTGCATTTTTGATGGTCACTATGACATCAGTGTTTCTCATGCTTTTGCAGACTTCGGTTTGACCCAAAAAAAAGCATCACACTTTTGTTCGTCTTCTCATTCCATATCTTTTATTAGTGTTTTAAAATATGTCTGTATGCATTTTTAAGATGTCACTATGACATCACCATGACATACTTTTGTACAGATTTGAACTTTGACCCAAAATAACATTGCACGTGGTGTTCAAATGTGTCTGTATGCATTTTTGATGACGTCACTAGACATCACCATGACATCATAATTTTATTATTCTATAATTTAAATAGTGTTTAAATGTGTCTTGGTACATTTTAATGATGTCACTATGACATCAGTGTTACATCATACTTTTGCACAGATTGATCATATTGTACAGATTTGAATTTTGACCCAAAAAGTATTGCACTTGGTGCGCATTTTTTATTCTATACCTTAAATAGTGTTCAAATGTGTCTGTACACATTTTTGAGGATGTCACTATGACATCAGTTTACCTCATACTTGCACAGACTTGGGTTTTGACCCAAAAAAGCATTGCACTTTGTTCGACTTCTCATTCCATATCTTTTATTAGTGTTTAAAGTGTCTGTATGCATTTTTTTATGATGTCACTCTGACAACCATGACATGATAATTTTGTATTGATTTGAATTTTGACCCAAAAAAGCATTGTACGTGGTGCAATTTTTTTATTCTATCCTTAAATACGTTCAAATGTGTCTGGGTGCATTTTTTATTTTTTTATAGTGTTTAAATGTGTCTGTATGCATTTTTGATGATGTCACTATGAACACAGTGTTCACTCATCTGTGTCAGAGTGGCCACAGCACATGCGAGCGGGTGGGCTTTGCACTGTGAGTGGGTGGGGCCACAGCACCCTGAGTGGCAGGCCAGACACCCGTGAGGGGGGCGGACCCACAACCCAGAGTGGCAGGGTCATGACACCATGAAGCCATGACACCCACGCGTGGGTGGGCCCACATGGGGCTTGTAAGGGATGGACCAAAGGGGGCCTGCAACTGGAGATACCATGGGGTCTATGAGTAGGAGGGACCAAGGGGAGGAGATACAGGGCAGATTGACTGACAGGTTTCAGAACAGGAAGTGCAGGGACCTGGTGATGCTGCTTCCATACACACACAAAAAATTTAAATATCTTCAAAACTATGTAAATAAACAATGAAAATACATTGCAAAAATTCTAAGGAGAGCAATTACTATCAATTTACCTAAAGTCATTTTGGACCACAGTTCCCCTTTAAATTGTCTGTATGCATATGTCACTATGACATCAGTGTTACATACTTTTGCACAGACTTGGTTTTGACCCAAAAAAAAGTTAGGTTCTACTTCTCATTCCATATCTTTTATTAGTATTCAAATGTGTCAGTATATATTTTTGATGATGTCACTATGACATCACCATTATAACCAATTATGCTGAGCACCAGTAGTATTCAATCAATCAGTAAGCACCTAAAGCCTTAATAACCCCAATGTAGGGGGAGGAGCGTATGGGTAAGAAAACAACCAAATAAAGCAAAATTAGAGAAATAGAGCCATAAACTAAATGCTCACTTAAATGTGTAAAAAAAATAATAATAAAAAAGCTTTATTAATCTATGTTGTTGGAAGGGTTTTCAGCAAGTGCAAACACACAATGCTTAAAAACATTAAAAAAAACATTTAAATATCTATACAGCAGAAGTCCCGAAAAAAGTTCACCCCATGTACATTACTCAAAGTAAACATAGTAAGGAAAACATAAATGCAATCCCCTTCTACTTATCTCTATAGTCGGTTCTGTGTAAGTCAAGTCATCCCACCATGGCAAAGTCCATTAGAGATACGGGGGACAAAAAAGTAAGAGGGGGAGCAGGGGTCCCGGAACAAGGACTGATGCGTTTTGCTAAACAACGCAGGTTTTGTCAGCAAAAGATATGATAAATAGTGTAAAACTCACCCAGGCAAATTTTCTCTATTATATAAGGTGTTTTTTTAAGCATTGCTTCTTTTCAGCAAAACTGCATCTAATTTTCAAACCAGTTCCATTAATATGGGAACATTGCATAAAAAAAACCCTCGAAAAATAGTATGCGGAAGCTTGAAAAACGCACGATCATGAGGGAAGATAGTTTCAAATTATGTTTTGGTTCTATTTACGGGTTCACCCAGACCATTCCCCAAGTCTCTGTGCCATTACAGTAACCTACATACTATTTCTCTCTCAAAATGGACAGAAACTTTCAATTTTTTTCTCTCCCTATAAACGGTTTAATTGTATAATGCCTGCCCAAAACAAAATGTTTGTTAATATTATCATAAAGGGCATGTCCACCCCCAACTATAATTTCCCCACTACTGGCCCCACTCTGTAGTAATAAAAATCCTTACCTTACATCCCAGCTCCAAATGGTTCTCCAGTAATCCCCCCCCGTCAAAAAAAACTGCCCACCAGGAGTACTTCCTCCGGGAGAATTGGCATGCGTACTGCAGCACCTCCCCCCCCCTTTTCCTCTCCCTCCCATTTTGCGATCCCTCCCCTAGCTACAAACCCCTTTGCCAAATAATAGCTCTCCTTCCCCAGCCCCAACCGCTATAAAAGATATGTTAGAAAGTCCCCCGATAGTTACCTTCCCTCTCTCCATTGGGTTCTGTGCAGCCAGCAGCGCGTCCATGAGTGGTTGCATCTCAGCCAATCACGGACGCGGCTGCTGGTCCTGCCCCCTGCTTGCAGTTCCATGCAAGCAGAGGGCCGTGACTGTGCGGCAGAGGATAGATGGAAGGTAAGTAACTATCGGGACACTTGTCTAACAAATCTTTTATAGCGTTTGGGGCTGGGGGAAGGAGAACTATTATTTGGCAAAAAGTGGGGAAAGGGGTGGCCATGCCCTTTAAGAACTTTAAAGGTATTAAATATGTTCTCTCTTTTCTCTCTACCCCCCCCCTTCCCCCTACTATACCTTCCTATATGGGATGGATTTATGTATAAAAATGTTTTATAATTTGTTATCTGGTGAATGAGAGGTGAGCTACGGACTTGCTTGTTTAATGGCAAAATCTAACTCAAAGTGGATCCCAGTATTAGAATTTATGAATAGAGAACACATTGACAGAAATCATTTTAGAAAAAACGCAGTTTCAAAATCCGTAACAAAAATTATCCCCATTGGTTTTTTAGTCAGAATCCAGAGGCCAAATCTAAAGGGATGACAATTGCCATTCACAAATCAGTTCCTTTCCAACTACAAGATACAAAACACGACTCAAAACTGCAGATTTCTACACATATATCATCTCCACCTCCCCCCTATCAATAGACAAAGGAGAATTAACACCCTTAAGGTTCGTACGCACGCTCGATGTCCGAGTGAGGAACGACCCTGACGGCCGAGCACTACACGTTCGTCGCGTTGTAGCGCTCGCCCATTGGGTGTCATTCCTCGCTCGTAAATCGTGCATGTGTAACAAACCTTTAGATGCCCCCCCACTGAAGTAGGACTATCAAACACTATCCAAAGTCCAGGACCCGATGGCTTCAACTGCCAAATTTTCAAATCTTCTAATCAGACCCGAACCCCATTCCTCCTAAAAGTTTTTAATTCAATATCACCAATTTGGCAATTTCCCCCCCTCAAGCTCTGTAGAGACACATTTATTTGTGATACTCAAATAAGAAACCAAAAGCAAAATAATGCCCTTTATAAATGTCCCTTAGACCCTCATTTGACTTTATGGTAAATAAAGAAATTGGAACCTTAAAAAAAAGTATCTTAAAAAAGCAAAAAAAAACGTTAAACAGGTTAATTCTCAGATCGTATTACAGTAATAAATTACAGTATTACATGAAAAGTAGATGTAATGATTTCGCCACTGGTTATCACAGCTTTATAAATAGCGAAAAGTCAGAATCTGCCAAAAAGTAGGTAGATAACGGAGGCAAAAAGTTTAAAGACCTTTATAATGCACCTAGTTTTGCCAGTAGAAAGACTTAGGAAAAAGTCTATTTGTGAATGGAACTATGAGCTCCATTCACAAATACTATAGCAAGCTGTCATTCACTGACAGCTTACTATATAGCAGGTGCTGCGCGAGATCTGAACGGCAATCACTGTGCAGTACACCACACTACAACACCAGGGACAGCATGGAGATAATTAAGGGAAGACAGGGGTGCAGAGAGGAAATGCTCGTGACTCTCCTTTATGCAGCCAGTGAGGAAAGCGTCATTTGAGGGTTTAAAGCAAGGAGGGGAGGGGTTGTGGCCTAGGACATTAAAGGGCATGCCCACACTTTAAAAAACTTTTATATGTTGTAGGGCTGCTCCCCCAGTCCCACCGCATTAATATTATTTGCAGAAACTCCCCCGATCTTTACTTACCTTCCTCTATCCTCTGCCGCACTGCCCAGCCTTCTGCTTGCATGGAAACTGCAAGCAGGGGGCCGGACCGGGCGCTGCGTCTGTTGGCTGAGAGGAAGCCAATCATGGACGCGGGCTGCTGGTAGTTCAAAATGGCGGAGGATAGAGGGAAGGTTAGTAAAGATTGGGGAGTTTCTGCAAATAAGATTATGCGGTTGGGGCTGGGGAGCAAGCCCTACAACATAATAAAAGGGATTTACAGTAGGGGGAGGGAGACCAAAATAGCAGGGAGAGGGAGTAGGGGGGCTGCTCAGAGCATGCCCAAACCTCTCAATTTCCCCTCTGCTAGGCTCCTGCTGGCCAGTTTTCTGGACTTTGGAGGACATTGCAGGACAACCATTTGGAGCTGGGATTTAAGGTAAGGATTTTCTACACTAACACGTGGGGCCAGTAGTGGGTTGAATTATAATTTTGGGGGTGGACATGCCCTTTAAAAAAAAAAAAACTTTTAAGTGCTGCAGATCATACCCTGTACAGTCACAGCATTAAAAATGTTAAGCACAGCGGTTTAAATGATTTTTTTCTGGCGATTGCCATGGACCTCTCTGCAAGTTTGTTTTTTTTTTTAGTATTTCAAAACAAATTACATTAAAGGGACTCATACAGAAAATAGGTTATTTTAAATTGATCATAACTGGAAATTATAATTCTTCCCAACCACCACCACTGTATCGTATTTTTGTTGATCTGTCCTCTATTTCTTTACATATCCTCTAAAACATCTTATATTTCAGCCGTCAATCAATTTCTTGCTCTCAAAAAACTATTCTTCTGTGAGGATTTTTACTGTAGCTGGAATGGTGACAGAGTTTTGACAGTTGGAATGCTGTATGTGTGTGCAGGCTGACAGTTGGATTGTGGGGAAAAAAACAGGTCGGATGGCAGTGTGAGTGGTTAAAGAAGGAGGGGGGAGACTGGTCCTAAACAAAATGGGTGCTGGATTGAAGGCATGCAGCAACACAGGAAATAAGTGTTACTTACATGTATTAAATTATAGATTAAGATGAGGCAATAATTTTTCAGTATAGTGTCCTTTTAGTTTATTTCTTCTATCCAACGACAGTTTCATTTGTATGTAACTGACAGATTTGTAGCAGTAGTTTGGATCGTTCAGAACTGAAAATCCAGAAAATCCCATACTGTAGCATGGTGATGATGAAGGAACATTTTACCTGCACAGGTTTCACATGAACAACCTATTTGTATGATTAGCAATAGAAGGTGACCTACTGTATAACTCTATTAATAAAAGTGTCAGTTACTATAAATAGATATTATACAGCTTAGATATCATTTTAGACCCTTAAAAAACTTGATTCTGGAAAATCCAATGAAAGAAAATTAAAATGTATATTTAATAATTAATACTTTTAGTAGAAGTCATTAATACAATTAAGCCAGGTAAGTATCTGTGCAGTAAACCTATAGGTTATGGCTGGGGAAATCATTTTACTCAAGAACACTACTTGCACATCAAAACTCACCTTGTGTTGGGGATGGATTTTATCCAATTTCCCTACAACTAGGTAAGTACCTGAACCTGGTTTCAGCTTCAAAATTTCATTAGGTCGACAAAATTTATGTCAAAATTCTTTTTGCTTTTGACACAGAGGGCCATATTGATAAGGTGCACGTATCCCTATTTGCCTTACCGCGCCTTAAAGGATTGTAATTGTGATTGGCAAATTACAATTTAGATCGTAATATTACGATTGGGAGTACAACTATGATCATGATTGTATATTGTAAGCCTGCATAATACCATTGCAGTAGTCTACTATGCATGGTACTGTACAGCCGATCGATCATAAATGTACATTTAAATCAGCGGCCACACATTACCGATAACCTGTGATTATGGAGTTCCAATACTTGCGTTTAGTTTATATGGCCCATAATTCGGTTTTGACAGTTGGAATTCCTCATCTGTTCCATGAACCTACTGGTGGATTGAACCTTGGTATGTTCATTCATCCCTGTTACATCCTTTTAAACCTGAACCTGGTCTAGTCTATTCAACAATTACCAGGTCGGGAGCCTTTTCTGACCATTGGAACAAAACTATTTTTCAATAAGACAAGACTGTAATATCACAACCTTCACTCCAGTCTGTCTGTCTACAGAAAATGTGCTCCAAAAACCGAAAAATCAAATAACAGAACGGAGAAGGAGGGAAGTGAACATAAATACACAGCAGACATTAAAATATCCTAATATTTGTACATAGGCTGCCATCACATTACGAGGACAGCAGGAAGACCTGCTAATATATCTATGGGATTATACACACCCCTAAACTACAAGATCCTCTAAGTAAAAGGTTATCGCACCTATCACTCTATACACAGGCCTATATCTATAAACAGTAATTCCTAAATAGCCTAATTTAGAGAACACTTAGAGTAAAGTTCATTTGGGATATACAAAAAGTGCATGAAAGTTAAAGAAAAAAAAATGCTATGGCACTGTAAATAGTGAACATTAGCACAAGTTAAGAGTAATGGAATAAGTAAACGCATCCATGAGCAAAGGTCCATGAAACCTAGTAATCCATATGGAAAAAATGACAATGTCCAATATGATACTCCAAGATGGAAGCCATATAACGGTCCGTCCAATTGGCTTAGTGATGTTCCTTATTTGATGTTAAAAAACGACGAACTGCTTTGGCTGAAGCTATTGCCCTATTTTATACCTCTCCTGAAAGGGTAGCAGCTTGGTCCCTAGTGGTGTGGTTTGAGAGGTATATCCGATTTTTGGAGTGAACCTTTTAAACTCCATTTCCCCTCTAGTTCATACGGAAGTATACCGTGCATTCACATATGAAAATATTTAATTGTTTCAACCTGAGTCAGTGCCAGTGGAGCGAACCTCAGTGGTTTTTTTGTGCATCTCTTTAATGATAGTAATTTTCCCCATTACTTTATTATAGGAAACAAATGTAATTGTCTAATCTCCGCCACTACTCATTATGGAATCTATCCCAGTGCTTTTTGCACATGTCTTCCTATTGGTTTGGATATAAAATGAGGTGGAGTAACAACTGTACAGATTTCCCTTTAATAATTATATGTTATATAAAGTTAGGTTATTATATATATATAATTTATTTATATCGACCTACTGTAAGTAATCCACCCTTTATGTGGATTCATATTCATAAATCAATACCATAAATAAGATTTCAAATTGAAAATCAGTGTGTAGACGTCACTATCCCCTTGACCATAACAAAACAGGACAATGCACCAAGATGCTATTGCTATAAAGACCATAATTAATTAGGGAGCAGCTAGAGCCAGTAAACTCAGTACATTCTATTTCTGAAACACTTCCAGAAATTAAGATATTATGAAGAAACGAAGGTCGCAGGCAGGATTTATAAAAGATCTATTATGTGCTAACTGCTGCCTTCTACACTACAATCATTTTACAGTTTTTGTTAGCCTAATGTATATAATGATCTGTGCTAGCAAAAGTATAATTTTACAGCGTGTTTTTTTATTTTTTTTCAACGTTAACATTTTAAATTAGATAATGCATTTAGTTCGCATCCTGCATAATATCCCTCTGCTGCAAAAAGCTTACAAACGCTTTTAGGAACCCTTTATCACTGCCTGCTTTCCCTGAATGAGGCCAATTTACTACTATTTGGTGCAGATTTAAGTGAGTGGAGGGGAAAAAGTATATGCTGTCAGCATTATTAACAAGATGGATGATTAGTCCCACGTCACTTGATGGAAAGTGCCAAGCCAGACACTGCTCCACTTAGAAGGTCGGAGAACTTGCAGTGTTTCTGTGGCCCAGCAAACTCTTTTAAAATACAAAACACTAGAGAACATTCATGCTACAACAGGTAAAATGTTCTCATATGAGAAGTCAGGATCAACTTCCCCCGTCTTTTCATTTCCAACAGGGCAGGTGCACTTTTAGGGAAGAAGTTGTAAGGACCAAGGGACGTGTGGGGGAGCTGCCAGTGCTGCCATATTTACTATGGATTTTGGCAAGTGTAAGATGGGAGGTAGGATTAATATCTCTTCTCATTAAATTTGAGATTTTGATTCTTTGTACTCATTTTTCTAGGTAAAGTTCCCTTTCTGATGTAAAATCCTATGATATTGGAGGTAGGAATAATCAATCAATAATAACTCTCTGTCCCAAGTACTTTTCATGATTTTTTAAACTAAACAACTGAATTCAACAGTAGGTAAAAGACGCATTTTCTAAATAGTCTACAGTCATTTAACGTCACTGGTCCTCCCTTAATAAATAATGAGCACTCACTCATTAATTGTTCAGCAAGATCAAGCGAGGCTGCCTGATGTGACCTCCACTTTCTGGGATTCCATGCACATGCGCACTAAGGCAAGAAAAGTCCCATATGGCAATCCAACTGCCCCAGTGCGATTCCACAGACAAAGTTAAAGGTGTTAGCTCTACTAATTAAATACAAAAGGAAGGGTTGGAGTACTGATGCCTTTTAATTCAACTGAAAATTTTGTAAGCCTTTGAAGGTCCTCGTTTCTTACCACCAGAGACCAAACATGGGAGTATTGGTAAAATTCTATGACAAATCAAAATAAATGCAGGAGGAAAGCAAAGATCCTTTCGAATTGGAGTAAGTTAAGGAAACACTAAACTTAAAACAAGTATTTGTCACCCGTTTCTATTATTCACAGGGAGGTGAGAACACTTATTCCCACCTCCCGTGAATAATAGTTTGTTCAGGGACCTGGAACTTACCTTAACCGCGCTCCTCTCGCAAGCCGCTCCTTCACTGACGCCGCTACTGTCCCGACCGCATTGCGCGCCAATACAAAAGATAGGGTGCGCGATCAGAGCTGTTCTGTGCAGGAGCGGCTTGGAGAGGAGGCGGTAAGGTAAGTTCCAGGTCCCTGAGCAAAGTATTATTCACAGGGAGATTGGGAATAAGCGTTCTCCTCCTGTGAATAATAGAAACGGATGCAAATACTTGTTTTTTTAAGTTTAGTGTTCTTTAAGAAAGCTGCACTGGCTGTTGAGGTTAATTATGTAACAACCTGTTTAAAGGGCATGTGCAGTCTAAAATATAAACTTTGCTATAATGTAGTTTACCCTGCCTTGTGCTCTGGACCGTCGCCGCACCTGTGATTGGCTGAGAGGCAGCCAATCACAGATATGCTGCTGTCAGTGGAGAACGCGCTGGAATGAAGGTCTGTAAGTACAGTTCTAAATCTATTTTTTGCCAAACTAATATAGTGGTGGGGTGGGCAGGGATAAACCTACATTATATCCAAAGGAATTAACGCTTAGGGAAAGGGGCTCCTCCTACTTTTCACTTACTGGACTTTGACAAGCACTGGCGGAGAACATAAGTGAAGAGAGATGTAGGTAAGGATTTATTTAAACTATGCAATGGGTCATAGTGGGTTTCATTTTAGTTGTGGGTTGGACATGCCCTTTAAATTATAATCCTTTCCTTTAATGGATAATTTTGTGTTTCATGATTGGGTAAGTGAAGGCCAACCAATCATCCATACGTGAGCCATTCTTGACACAATAGGTATTCGTCAGCCAGTCGTGTGTCACGGGTCACCCTCTGTATCGCACGTTTGTATGTTAACCACTTCTGATCCCCTACAGACAGGCTATTTGTCAGAAGTAGGGATGGACTAGAACTCAAACCCAAGTTCAGAGCCGAACTTTCTGAGTTCGGACGAACTCAAACTACTTGAAATAGTCGGGTTCGAACTAGTTTGATTTTTGGACTCACAGGACTATCTTCGAAAATCCTCTCGAATATTCGGAACTTTGAAGGCCCCATTCGGGAGTCCCGCAGCTCGAAACTGGAACCCCCTCACGGTCCCTACAAGGACTATTGCGGCCCTTGACAAGGGCCCTTTGGGGCTTAAGTGGTCCCAGCTCGAACCGGGACCCCCCTCCCCGGCACTTGTAAGGGGCCTGCGGCACTAATAAGTTCCTTTGTTGGGGGTCCCGCAGTTCGAAATGGGTCCCCTGCCTGATCCTAAAAGAGCCCTTGGGCGGCGTCTTCTGTCTTCCATACCGGTGACACCAGCTTCGCTGAGGCCACCGACCCCAGAAGTACCCCTGCGGCCGCCAGGGGTGGCCTTAATGAGGCCGATGTATGGCTTTTGATCCAATGCGACGTCTTCGAGCTAGCGGCACCAACACAAGGCAGGCAGGCTCACTGAGGGGGTCCCGGTTTAGCTGCAGGACCCTTACCCCAAGGTTGTTAGGGCCACAAGGGCACTTCTGTGCTGCAAGGGCCCTGATAGGGCCAGGGGAGGGGTTCCCGGTTCGAGCTGCGGGACTCCTTAAGCCCCAAGGGCCATTGTCAGGGCCACAAAGGTCCTTGTACAGGCTTGGCCTGACGGCCGGGTAGGAGTCCCGCAGTGACCGAACCCCCTCCCCGGCCCTACCAGGAGTGGGGTTCGGTGTTTCGAGCTGCGGGACCCCGAACGTCTGGCTGGGTTTTGGGAATCTCTAGCCATTCAGGGATTTTCGGAAGTGGGCGTTCGAGTTTGCAAAAGTTCAAAGTTACCAAAAGCGGCATGCGGAAACCGTCCGGTTTTTAGGCTGTTCCCCGCACACGGACGTGTTCCCCAGACCATCTCCAGGGGCCTTTAAGGTAAGTTTACACTGAAATATTTCGGAAAGTTCATTGAACTTTCTGAACTATTTACCCCCCATTGACTTTAATGGGTCCGTTTCGGACTTTGAACTTTTTTAGAAGTTGAAATTTTGAGAACGGACTGAACTTTTGAAAAGTTCAGTAAACTCTAGTCAGAAGGCGTGTAGCCTGTTCAGTTTTATGAGAGGGGAGAAAACTAAAACCTTTCCCCCCCACTAAATGTATCAATGGGGGGATATTCACCTGCTACATCGATCCCTGGCTATTCCAGCCTAACAATGATCTAACATGTGTCTTGGCCCGTAGACCATGTAACCCTGCTAACTGCTTTTCTCCTAATTAGATTCCCTCTTTAAAGGAAAAGTTCACTCTTAAAGTGAACTATTTCTTTTATGGCATTGATTATCTTTACTTTGTTAGAATTCACCTTTTCTCATACTAAATTAAAGAATATTCCAATGTTACATGTAGATATGGAATTAATAAGAAGATATATGGAAATATCAACAACGTCTGCTACCTGATTTATTACCACATCCCCTGCAGCAAGAATATAAAATCATTCTGTAAACTGTTTATATCTTCTAAATACTATCCCTGGCACATCTCCCATTAATAGGCTATAGGTTATAGATTTTCATGAATGACAGCTACGACATGTCTATCTTAGGGGTGGGAGCTGGAACTAGAGATACTAGAGGACATTACGTATATAATTAATGCTGCATATTACATTATTCTGATTGCTATTCAGTGGTGTAGATGGCAATGTGAGGCTTAGCTAAGGGTAGATTAATGTTTAAATTTTTACATATGCATTATAAAATGTGCAATAAAATAAAGAGAACAAAACCTGTAGCTCGAATTTCAATCGAATGTTTTATAAAAAAATATATCTTATATACTAACACCCGCAGTTACACGCAACACGGACACGGAGTCAGCCACCGGTGCACCCAACCCGGAAATTATCATGCAGGGGATGGATGCTTGGGAGCTGTGGTGTTTAATGTGCCAGGGGGTGTGTGTCTGGGGGTGGCGATTCTTTAAAGCATTGGGGGGTTTTCTGGTTGTAATTGGTGCCAATATTGAGTGTCTTTTGGGGGGTTGTACAGGAGGCATTGACTGGGTGTGACTGTTTTTTTAGAGGACCTTTGACTCTCAAGTATAATTGCTCACATTCAACTTGCCAATACAGTGATACGGAGTTCTGAGACTACCAAGAGGAGCCTTTTTCTGATCTCAAATAATCTGATGTTGCCCCACAACTGAACACACTGATTGGGGTTCCGCATTGAGTTTTGCTACATTTGAGAGTTATGGACGAATTCGAGGGTTACTGATGCTACATTCGAGTTACCAAAGAGGGTTACTGAAATGAACGCTAACTTACAGAGTTACCAAAACGTACATTCGAAGGTTACCAAAGAGGATTATTGAAATCGATGCTACATTCCAAAGTTACCAAACGCGAACACTACATTTAAGGTTACCGACTATACTTTTGAGAGTTACCTAATCGAAGGCTACATTCAAGGGTTACCGAAATCGAACGTCACATTCAAGGGTTTGCCAAATCGAATTTCATTTGAGGGCTACCGAAATCGAACGCTACACTCGAGAGTTACCCAACGATACTTTTGAGAGTTACCAAATCGAAGGCTACATTCAAGGGTTACCAAAATTGAAAGCTTAATTCGAGGGTTACCAAACAATACTTTTGAGAGTTACCAAATCGAAGGCACATTCGAGGTTTATCGAAATTGAACGCTACATTAGAGGGTTACCAAAATCGTACACTATATTCGAGGGTTACCGAACGAATACTTTGGAGAGTTACCAAAATTGAAGGCTACATCGAGTGTTTAGCGAAATCGAAACACTACATTTGAGGGTTACCGAAAACTAACGTACATTCGAGGGCTACCGAACGAATACTTTTGAGAGTTACCAAAAACACAAATTCTACATTTGAGGGTTAGCAAAGTTGAGGGCTACATTCGAGGGTTAAAGGAATAGTTCCCTGCAATAGTGAACTATTCCTTTTCTACATTGATTGAAGCCCAGAGGTTAAGGGAGCTATGCTTACCTCCTGTTCTTCAATCAATGTTTAAATGGCCAGGAACGAACTTCTGAAAATCTACCTTTCATGGCTATACAGCGGGGCGCTCTGACAGTTCCCAACAGCTTCCTCCTGCTTCTGTTGCGCGTAACGCGCGATGCCCGATAATGTGCATAATAGTGTACAGAAGCAGGAAGCAGTTGGGATTTCGAGCGGCCCCGCTGGATGCGTGAAAGGTAAGATTTCTGAAGTTCCTCCTGCCATCTAAACATTGATTGAAGAACATGAGGTAAGGCATAGCTCCTTAACCTTCCGGGCTTCAATCAGTAGAAAAGGGATAGTTTTGCAGTGAACTATTCCTTTAACAAATTGAACGCTACATTTGCAGGTTACTGATTCGAGAATTTGCTAATATTTCTAAAAAGTTCTAAAAAGCACAAGATTGTCCGAAACTATTAAAGTTTGGGTTGAATGACTGTCTGGTTCTAGTCTATCTCTAATGGTATTCTATGAACGAATGTTCGTTCGTAAATTACAATCGCAGCCAAACTTTACAAATTTGAGTTAACTGCCAAATTTTTACAAATTGCAATACCTCATGTTTTTAAATATACCCCGTTGCTCCTTAAAATAAAGTTTTTTAAACCCTTCTTTATAAATACTAGCTAAGTTTTACTGTCTTTGCTTGCCTACCCTGTTATATAATCATGAGAAGAGAATCCTCAGAGGATTGGCTTCTGTAAAAAATAGTATCCCCCCTATAATCTTATTCCTTGTCCGTGGGAAGCTAATATATAATTATTTTACACTTTAGAAAAACGATTGTTGAATACGATGGTATCTAATACAGTGAAATACAGGCTACAGTATATAGAACTGTGCAGTTTGTTTTCATGCTCTAAAGGCTGTTTAGTGAATTTCCCTCCTTAATCAAAGTAAAACTGCATGTGCTTCCTTTCCTTAACATCAAACACAAATTACGTTTCACTACACACATCTGTCAATGTGATCCAGTGCTCCTGTTAGAACAGACAAAGGTAGCAGGGTGTTTAAATAAACAATAATTTCCTTTATTTAATAGGTGCAAAACCTGGGAGTTTTTTTTTCCTAAACACAATACTAGAATACAAATAGAGCTAACTACACTACACACACATGTACCACAGAACAAGGTATTGTGCCTATTTAATAAACTGAATGAATGACTTTAATTAATTACACAATGAAAGCAAATAGCGTATATAGTATCTGAAGTTGAATAAAGATAACATCACACTTAGATCAACCTTTTTACCTTAGCACAGTATGATGCTATGATACTATGAAACTTCTTCTAGGCCCTCAGAGACAATCTTTTCTGAACAACGTACTATAATTTCATTGAGAGGCCCATAATATATTTTTCTCAGGCCATGATCCTTTTCCCTTATTAATTTAGTTGCCATTCTTGGAACCCTTTCCAGTTCCAATGTAAACCGCACTGTAAACTGTAGATGGGTCTTTATCTGTGCGATGGAATAATGTTACTCTGAAGTAAATCTATACCCTAATTTAAAGGGCATGTCCACCCCCAAAACTATAATTTCACCCACTACTGCCACACTGTAGTGCATAAAAAATCCTTACCTTACACCCCAGCTCCAAATGGTTCTCCTGTAATGTCCCTCCAAGTCCCAGAAAAACCACCAGGAGCCTGGCCCCAGGAAATTGTTTCCACCTCTGGATGGTCCTTCAGAGGTTTCTGGCTTGCTTAGAGCAGCCCTTTACTCCCTCCCCCCCCTCCCTCCCATTTTCCTCTCCCCCCCTAGTTTAAAAACGCCTTTGCCACATATTATTGATAGCTCCCCCAGCCCCAACCCATACTATAATATTTTCCAGAGACTCCACTGATCTTACTTACCTTCCTTCTGAACTACCGGCAGCCACGTCTGTCATTGGCTGCCTCTCAGTCAATCAGGGATTGGCTGCCGGTCCGCCCCCTGCTTGCAGTTCCATGCAAGCAGAGGGCCGGCCAGTGCGGCGGAGGAAGAGGTAGGTAAGGTAGTAAAGATCGGGGGAGTCTCTGGAAGAAATATATTATAGTGTTGGGGCGGGGAAACAAGCCACTACTATATACCAAAAAATTGGGGAAGGAAGAGGTGGACATGCCCTTAAGGCCCATAAACCACCAGGCGACACAGGGGCCGACCTGTGCATGTCCATCGGTGCCGATATCGTCAGCACCTTTTCTTTGACTTTCATTTTATTTCTTTCTTTTCTCACGAATCTGCTATTATTTTTCTCCATGTACTTGCTCATAATTTTTTTTGCATTATCCTTCACTTTTTTCCAGTTCATCTCTTCGCTCCATTTGCTTTCCAACATAATCAGATTGCCCTCATTTTATGCCTTTCTGTTTTACACTCACTGATCTCTGCCAGTGCTCTTGCCTTTCTCTCTTCCCTTCCGAAACTTCATTCATTATAGCTCCCCCTCCTTACTGAGAACTAGAGATGTAACATGGGTTTCGGATAGAAAACGCTGTTTCGAATCGAATCTGAGGGTTTTGGAAGTCCCGACAAAACTTTGGACTCCCAGATTCACCAACCCGGATTTTAGGAATGTTTCGATATTTTTATCGAAATGAAAGTAGACGAATTATCAAAAATCGTTAGTAGATGATTATCGAAAATCGAATCTCCAAAGTAACAAATCGATTTTGTAACTCTTGAAAAAGAATGCTGAAGCTTAAAACGCCCCGATCTTGAGGAAAGAAGTTTAACATATAGTTTTGGTTATCATTTAACTGTTCCCCAGACCCATTCCCCAGGTCTCTGTCATTTTACATAACCTATATGGGACTATTTGTAACTCAAATGGACAGAAACTTTCAAAAAAAAATTCGCCCCATAGACTTCTTATGGTCCGTCCGAAATTTACGAAATCAAATCGCAATCAACCATTTAAAGCAATCGAAGTTTGCAGTTGAGTGAAACTATTCTTTAAGTTATTTTAAAATGTAGTCCACAGAGAGAAAACAATCTAAAGAGTTCTCATAGTGATGGGAATCAGCTGGACCGTTTGACAAACGTGAGAGTGTAGCACGAAGGAAAGCCTCCAAGTACAGGCACACAGACAGTCCTCTTCCGTCATTTGATAATACGTGGAATCCATCAATCACGGTGAAGAGCGAAATGAGCTGGCACCATCAGGACAAAATGAAAACTCTAACTTAAAATGGAAAGTAGACTGTTTTGTTTTTATACCTATGGAACACAATATATATATATAATCCTCGTGTGTCCCGCACTTTCCACTATTTGCTTCAGCATGCCTTGTGCTTCCCAATAAGTAAACAATGGAATAGAAGTACGGGGCACTATAGGACTTGTTGCAAAATACATTTTTTATAGCTGCATTCCCAAACACGTTTCGGCTATAGTTATAGCCGTCCTTAGAGATATATATTATATATATATTATAAACATAGAAGGTTTGTAGAAACACTTTTAGAGCTAAATAACAACTACATTTGTGTCAGTGCTACTGATCTGGTCAAAACTTTATACAAAACATAAAAAAGATAATCAATGCACCTTCCTAGTGCCCCATACAATATCATATTATCTGCCCATGGCATACTTTTATACAAAGGGATTTTAGTATACATTATCGGGGTGAGCACATGGAATGAAAAGCCTTCCACCAACGTCAAGGTAACCCAGTCTGGAAGGTCCTAAACTTCTAACCTTTTTTTCTTCAGGGTCATTTTATACTCATTGAATACAACTTTACATTTTCTGAAACACAATTAAAGACAAGTAAAATGTGTGATCTCCTCCCATATCTATCGTGCTTGCCTTTCATTAAATTATTAAAGTTTAGTGGGTGATCCTAATTCCCCTAACACCCCCTTACTACACTGCTTCTTGTAGTGTCTGTACACTTATAGTTCTGCACAGGCCTCCCATGGACACCGTTTCTGCTTACATACTCCCCCCGTTCTTTTTTTTTTCTCTGCTGATTCTCTTAAACGGATCAGCCAGATGAAAAGTTGTGCTGCAGGCAGGCAAAGAGGTAGGCAGGGTCACATATTATAATTTCTGCTGTCGGGAGTGACAGGTCTTTCCCTGTAAATGCTGTAATTTCAATGATGATTTCTCAGGATCTTTTTACCCCACCAAAAAAAAGGGGCTCAGATTAAATCTGGATTTTTTTTTGGGTATGTAGGTGAAGATCTTGCTGCTCTATATATATAAGGTTTTAACCTTTTAAAAAATTGATTTCTTAGAGTAACGATCCCTTTCATTAACAATTAGCAAACTTTGCATTTCTCATAGTTGTGCACTGGATCACTAGTAGGTTTCTCACTTCCCCCCACCTTTGGCTTTTTAAAATAAGGGAAGAGGCTGTCCAACCCAGTGCTTATATTAAAGCATAGACCACAGTTACAATAAAGGGGCTGTTCTGGGGTGCTATTACCCACACTGGAAGCTGACCAGTTCCTAAATAAATACATAACATAGAAGGATTGTGGAAGACTCTTAGAGGTAAATTACAACTACATTTTGCTGGAAGTGCTACTGATCTGTCAAACATTTATACAAACATAAGAAAAGATAATGAAATGCACAATTTCTGGGCCCCATACAAATCATACTTATGTACACTGCATGACATTATACAAGGGTTTTAGTATTTTTTAAGTATACATTACCTGTGATCACATGAATGAAAGCTTCCAACCACGGTATGGGGGCCTAGGAATGTGCATTGATTATCTTTTCTATTGTTTGTATATAATACTATATAATATATATATATATATTATACACACACAACTACAGCATGGGGTTAATTTGTATGTAAGTTTGACACAATTCGGAATTTAAAACGTTTTACACCAATCAGTTAATCTTCAAAAACAAAACGCAATTATGTCTGTCTGGAATCCACGGTCTGGTTCAAAGCCAATACTACTATTAAGGCTTAGGGCTCTTAAGATACAAAAGATACTCACAACACTGCAAAATTAATATGCCAGTTTCATGAAATGGCTGGGAGTAAAAGATGATTGAACTTAAAATTCTCTCTAATATGGCTTTTGCCAGCATTGGGATTTATAGTTAGTATAGTATATGAAGTGAATAAAGATGATGTCTATCTGTCCATCTACTCAGCAATACCACATTTTATTCTGAAGGTGTATCTAGAGGAAGAGCAAAAAAAGAATATGGACAAAATTCCCTCCTGACTCCAAGGGCAATCAGAAATACTCCTGTGATCATGTCTACTTATGTTATTAAGGGTCAACTCTGTCTCAATATTCTTCCAAAATGTAATAATTATAATATAAAAGCCTTCCACCCACACTCACAAATAAAACCTAATCATATTCTAGATACAATTTGTGAGAAAGTATTGCGGAAAGGTTCGCACATATTATTCCTGGTGTAATCTTCCTGTTGTATTCCACGTGGACAGCTTGTAGTCCTGTGCACACCGTCTGCATTATGAGTCACCTCTCAACTGGCAACTTTTTACTCAGGTCTTCCTGCTTCCCCAGCCTAATCGTAACTGACCATGCTTCTTGCCTGGGGGGCAAAGGGCTCTGGCAGTGGGCGAGTGCATGTCCCACTTAACCTACTGGAAGCAGAAGTATGCACATTCACCCCCAGGTAAGGTTCCACGGCTCCACCAAGAGGTGGAGGTGTTGAGCAGGGGAAAGGAAAACGCAGGCGTTCAGTTAACCACAACGGTGTTGGAGACAAACAAGTCCCTTTACAACCGTAACTTCAAAAAGAGTCTTAATTTTTTAGAAACTCATACCAGCTCTTTTTTTTTTGAACTATCCTATGGACCTTCCATCTCCACGTCCCATGAAGACATTTTTCAATATCTTTACTGGTTCTCACAGTGACAAATTCTTCCTAACTTTAAGACTAAACCTCTTTCTTCTAGTCGCTTAAGGAATGTCCACATGTCCTCTGATGGTGAACATGCCCCAGATATTTTTATTGCCGCCCGTTAATATATGTATATCAGTAATCATATCCCCCACACAAGCCTTTCTTTACTGTGCATAATTGTGACTTACACAAATCTGGTCTTCATATTTCAAGGTCCCCCAGTTCCCTTATTAATTTTTTTTAGTTGCCCTTTCTGAACCTTTCCATTTCCAAGTGTCTTTTTGTACACAGGATTCCATAACTGCACTGCATCTCAAATTAAGGCTACCAATGCTTTTTAAAGGATGGAGAATACGCATTTCCTCCTTGAATCCATACCTCTCTTTATACAAGACAATACATGCTGTCCTAGATGTTGCCTGCCTGCCTTCTTAGCGACCTTTAAGTTTGTTATGCCCCAATAGATATTCCGTACATACAATTTAATAACAATTTATGCTGAAATCCCTTTCTTTCTTTGGCTACGACAGAAAGTACTAGTACCATTACCCCACAGTCAAACCCTACAGCCACGGTGTTTTTTTATAGACTTTTGGAACAATAAAAAAAAAAAACCTTCTTTGCCATTATCGTGGTCTATTTATTTATGTTACTTATACTGCAGACAATATTTAAGTATAACCCAATAAAAAGAGGGTCATGATAACAACTATAAAATATGTTAGGTGCCATACCAAATTTCATTGTGGACAGGCATTTACCTAATTTTCTGCAGTGTGTAGGAGCCAAAACGACCGCCGCAAATGCCGACAACGTCTGTAGTCCGCCCAGTGTGGTCCAGTAGGGAAACAGAAATTCCGTTGTTTCGGTATTGCCTCCCTTTTACTTTAAGTAAAGAGAGACGATAACTATCTGTCCGTTATGGATTGCCTCCATACATGTTTGATCTATCGGCACAATGTGATGAAATTGCCCAAGTGTATGGCACCTTTAGGGAATAAACCTTTAGGGAGATTAAAGCAGGGATCTTTAATCTCATATTTGAGCAAAAGACTAGAGGAATTCCCTTTAAGGCTTGCGGCAAAGCTTAAGCCATCGAAAACATGGGTTTTCTTCAACTGTGAGGGCATTAAGGTTTTTGAATGCTCTGCTGAAAATGGTAGGGTCAGCTTAATCTTTGAACATATTCAAAGGCGGTTTTTATTTTGACAGGGCAGAAAATCCAGGGTAACAGCTGAGACTTGTGTTGGCTTGTGTATTTGGTATTTGGTGTCTACTTTGGATGTACTGAGGGACATGTTTATTGAGGTGACTGCTTCTCTTTGTTGGGGGGGTTCTGAGGGGTTGAACTTGATAGATTTGTTTATCAAAAACATACATTCATTTTTTCCAAAAGGGGTGACTTAATCGTTAAAAGGCTTTTTGTATCTGGAATTTTGGTATTAGTGTTTATCTAGCGATAATTGCACGATAAATGATAAGCATAACATGTGATAAAGGTTTGATAAGTATATTGAAAAAATGTTTTATTTAATCTCTGAAAAAAAAGCAAAAAATTTAATGTGTAAAAAAAAAAAATGTTTAAATAATAACAAGACATATCAGCATTCCAAGGAGTCTTCTACCCTTAATACCGTACAAATAGTGAGTATTCACTATATAAGGATCTAGCTTGTAAAATACGTAAAGTTCCCCCTTAAAAGTGGTTTGCAACTTTGCAGTGAAAACGACAGATTATTTTTGCTTATTATCCATTTTCATTGTAGCGTAGTGGAAAAGTAGACCAGTGGCCCAGACAGGAAGTCAGATTCTGACTCAGTTGAACATTTGGCATAGTTTTCTTGCCCTTTTTAGGGCTGATTGCTAATGAGCTGTAATGATCATGGTTGCAAAATATTCACAGCTGGGGAGATCAATTCCATTAGGCTCAACTTTATCAATAACAACTGAAAAATAATGGAAAGATTAGTTTGCTTCCAATGAATGAATTTTAATTATTATAGCCTAAAGAAATCTAGGTTTTAAGTAAATAGATTTACACTAAGGCTGCCGGGTTGAATCATTACAGTGTCATATCATTCTATCAGTGCACACTCACTAGTAAAGTGATGCCCAAGCATTCTGAACATTGATTTTTCCCTAAAAATCAAGACCTCTGGAATTTTCTTTGTCCAAGCTTTGAAAGAATAAATCTGATGAATGAGGGGTTTTTTCCTTTATACAGTGGATTGACTGGAATTGATGGGTTTTCTCACACTAGGGGCTTTACGACGTGCTTTTCTGTTGTATAATTACACTAAATGCTCTGCTCATAGGAGTAATGGTCTCAATTTACACTAAGAGCGGCGAATTGCAGTGCATTGGTTCCAACCCACTGCATGCAGCTGTTTGAATGCATTACCCCTTAACATTGCCCTTGAAATCACGGAAACATAGGTTTAACATTGCACACAATCACAGGTGTGCCTTAAGTAGCTAGTCCTTTTGTCACACTATGGGGTGTTTAAGGGCATGTCTACACTTAAAACAAAAAAATGGTACACATCAGTTACCTGCTCCCAACCCCAATTGATATATTTTGCACTTTATTACCTCTGCTTACTACCAGATTATTTAAGGGTTGTTTATTGTCCCTATTCTGCATAGTATAGCCGGCCCCTCCCTCATGCAGTCAATCAAGCTGTGACTGCTAGACATCACTGATTGACTGCTGTTTTTCCCTTCGGCCTTCTCTGACATGCTCAAGCTCCTAAAAAGCTCACTAGCCGTTAAAGGAGGCAGTACCTTTGGCCGAAAAAATACAAATCATCAATGAATAGAATTATCATTAAATATCGGTAAACAATGCATTTACTAAATTGTTAAAAAACATCGCATTGGAGTTTTTGGCATATAAATAAAAAGCCACCAGTTTTTCGTTGGACATTGCTCTTTAGTTTTGTATCATTAACACTGTCTCTAACCTTTTACATTTTTCTTTTCAGTTGTAAAACATGAATGAATTTATGAAGAATTAAAACTAATAAACGATCTTACAGAAAATAACATCCAATATAATAGGTGCTTGGTAAGCAGCAGCACTACTGTACCTATTCTTATGGAATTTGATAAGCGTTAGCTAGTCGGTCTCAAGTCTAACCTCTGTTTTGTTTCTTTTTTTAACTTAGCACTAGAAGCTTATGACCTGGCATGACTCAGAACCATTTTTTGTTTTCTTTACTGCAAATCAATGATCTAATTTGTTTTAATAAAAGGGAAATGTTTTACTTAAACAAAGCCAAGCATGCCTCAAAATGGCCTTGTAACTCTTCTAGCTTCGATACAAGCGAGGTTAGCTTTTCAGGCTCCTTTTAAAATTAAAACCGTGGCTTATACTTGAGTAGTACGGTACTCTGAGAGTTGTGTGTGTTTGTTTGCTGCAATTCCTTCAATTCATTACTTGTTTTTGCTCATTTCCCCTCTCTGACCTATCTGTGAGGACAAACATGCCTCAGTTTAATCACCATGAGCCCACCATTGGAGCGGGAATTTCCCACCCTGACATGCAGTTTTACATACCAATCATCACCCTTTCATTTACAGAAAACTGAACAAGTGCAAGTCTTATTGAGTTTAATGAAAATAATGTACTTGATTTGCAGTTTAAAAAATGTAAGATGTTAGTTTCCTCATAAAACTGGCACAAATCAAAAAAATGTTTACAGTGGTAGTGGTTAGAATTTTATTTTACTGTTCGGCTATAATTCTTGGTGACTTCAATGACTACACTAAGCAATCCTGGCCCTCGTCGCTTTCCTCCATCTACTTCCTCCTCTTCTCCCTCCAGCAGTTGGACAACCCTAGCACCCATAAGGATGGTCACTTACTCCTTGACTTGGTCTTAACAAAAAATCTTTCTGTCTCTCAGTTTTCTATTAACTCCTTCCCTCTCTGATCACAATCTAATTACTTGTTTCTACACCTACCTCTCCCATCTCCTCTGAAACTCTCCATCTACTGTCCTTGTTCTCAACACCCGTGCAATAGACCTTCCGGCTCTCTCCCTCCTCTCTGTCTAGCCTCGGCTGCCGTCATGTCTGACTCAACCCTGATTCGCTAATATGAATCATATAACTTTATCTATCCACTCCTATTGACTCCTTTGCCCCCCTGACAAACTCGCAAATGTCGCCCCGCTAGTCCTGTCCTTGGCTCAATTCAGATAAACCAAGTTGCTTCGCCACTTGTCCGTGCAGCAGATCCGTCTGTGGAAAAAAGTCACACAGTCACAGGCGGAACGTTAACCACAAAAGCTCGTGTGTGTGCTTAATTAGACTTTCAGCAGCTAAACACTCAACTTTGGCACATTATAAACAATGTCAAAAATAACCCCGTATTCCTATTTCGCTATTTAACTTAACACTCAGTTGCAGCCCTCTGTTACTGACACTCTACATTCCATTACCGCCCTCAGGATTTGCAGACTACTTTACTACTCCAACTACCGCGTCTCCCTTTAATTTAACACCATTTTTTTAATCAAAATCTTAGAACGTCTTGGTTCTCTCTACACCGCATTACTATTACCCATCCATGCTAATAACTATTGGACCCCTTGCCTCAGGATTCTGACCGGGTCATTCACTGAATGCAAAGTCTCAATGACCTACAAGCTGCCTAATCCAAGGAACATTCTCGTGCCTCATTCTCCTTGACCTAATCGGCTGCCTTTGGATACTGTGGACCACTCTCTTCTTATGCAAATTCTATATCCTATGCATCCAAAACTCAACTGCCGTGTGGTTGTCTTTTTATCTCGCTAACAGATCTTTTCTCTGTCTCTGTTGTAAGAAGACTTCCTCTCCTGTTCTTCTTAGTGTAGGGGTCCCTCATGGACGGTTTAGGACCCTTGCTGTTCTCCCTCTACACTATCTCTCTGGGAAAAGTCGCTCTCTGGGAAAAATAATCAGTTCTTCGGTTTCAAGTATCACTATATGCGATGGTACACAATTTACTTGTCCACCC